>PVIJ01010666.1:0-58962 GCA_004024925.1 Scalopus aquaticus | reverse complement strand
TCTGAGGTTGAAAATGTCTCCTAGTGGAAGAAAAAGTAAATCATATCCAAAGGAACCAGTCTTCAACCTAGCCCTTAAAGAAGTTATGGTGACAAAGCAAAAAAAATTAAAAAAATGAACTAATATGAGTGATTGATGAAAAACATTGTTAGGACAATCCCATCAGTAAAGTCCTGAAATAGTAAAATTATAATATATGGTAAATATATTAAATATAAATAAATATAGTAAAATATAAATATAGTAAAATTATAATATATGGGCCTCCCTGGTGTCACAGCGGTTGAGCGCTGCGCTGTGGCGCTGTCGGCAGCGGCGATGCGAGTTCGATGCCCGGCCGGGGAGAATCCCACATGGCGCGGCAGACCTCTCCTGCCTCGCCCGCTGCTCCCCTCAGCAGTGTATTTCTGATCTGCCTGTTCTGCTCCCCACTGTGTCTCTGGTGAACCCTCTCGCCGCCCCGTGCCTCTCGCCTGTACCCCCGCTTGCATGTATAAATAAATAAATAATTTAAAAAAATTAATTTATTGATACTGTAAAATACAATTGTTTTATGATGTTCATGAAATTGTGTAGTCATAATCAATAGTCCACTACCTAATCCCTGACAACTCTTCACCTAATCTCTTTCTGTATGGGTTTTTCTACTCTGGATGTTTATATAATTGGAGTCATATAGTAAGTGGTCTTTGACATCAAACTTCTTTCACTTAGCAGAGTGTTTTCAAGGTTCATGAAAGTTGTAACATGTAGCAGTACTTCTTCTTTTATCACTCAATAATATTCCATTGTTGCGTGTGAACTAAAGATGAGAATATACCAGTACCTTCAGTTTATATAACAAATGGTGGATATTTAGGATGGTTCAATTTTTTAGCTGTTATAAATATTGCTGCTGTGACAACTTGTGTACAAACTTTTATGAAATTTGTTTTCAATTCTATGGGGTTGAGCCTTTGCTAATTATCAGATAACTGTGTTTAATATTTTTGAGGATCTTTCAAATGATTTACAATGGTGCTATGCTATTTAACATTCCGTCAGACATATGTAAGTGTTCCAATTTCACATCTTCACACCAACACTTGTTATTGTTCATCATTTTGATTACAGCACAAAGAAATACCTAAAGGAGAGGTTCATGAGTGAGTCCTACAAAATGTTGAATGATTAACAATTCTTTAGAAACTATGTCAAAAAATAAAGGAGAGAGAATCACAATTTTAACAATTGCTGGAGACATCTTTTGACAACTGCCCTCAGGGAAAAGTTTTTTTGTACTGGGAAAGCTCTGAATGAAATATAGGGAGGTTTTGTACATTGGATTTTCCTGATAACTTCCAGACACATACAGTGCTAATTATCTGGGAAGTAGCTTTGAACTTGCTCCAAACTGATTCTGTTCCCCTCCAGACATTGCTCCACTTTGAGCTTTTTACTGTAATGACAGAGTTGCTGGTTTTCAAGGCTAGCACAGGTTTGGAGAGAGGAGGATGATGTATTAGGGCAAGTTAAAATATTGCAAAGCTTTGCTAAGATTCAGCCATTTTCTCCAGTGTCAGTTGTATTTTTATAAGTAGCTGATAGCAAATGTCTCAAGTGTTTCTCCTTATTGGGATCCACCAGGTTGTTTGTATTTTGGAAGTATAGGTTGTTAGCATAGTGCTCCCATCACCAAAACCCCCAGAGTCCACCACCAGAGTCTTTATGCTCCCTACCCACTTTGTTCTTGTCCTTCCTCCTTACCTCGCTGAATGTCTCAGTCCTATTGTCAACTTTGAAGGGTTAGTTTGTGAGTTTGGCTTTATCTGACCCTTTCATTTCTCTATATTTCACCTACTAGTGGCACCATCTACTATTTTCCTTTTTCCTTATGACTTATTTTGCTTAGTATAATCCCTTCCAACTCCATTCATGTTGCCACTCATGGCCTGAGTTTTTTATTGCTGAGTTGTCTTCTATTGTGTATATGTAGTGCATCTTCTTGATCTACTCAATTTGTTTTGGAGCATTTAGGTTGTTTGCCTGGTTTGGCTAGTATACACAGTGCTGCAATGAAACTGGCAACACAAGTTTCACTTTGATTTAGTGTTTTTGTATAATTCAAGTCAACACCTAGGTGTGGAATTGTTGGACTGTATGGCAGATCCATTTTAATCTCTTGAGAAAACGCGATACTGTTTTTCATAGGGGCTAGACCAGTCTACATTCCCACCAACAATGTAAGAGAGTTCCTTTATCTCCATATCCTCACCAACACTTACTGTTTTTGTTCTTTTTGATATGGGTCATTCTTCCAAGAGTTAGGTGGCATCTCATTGTGGTTTTTATTCATGATGAACATTTTATATGTCTTCTTTGGGGGAAGTAGCTATTTAGCTCTGCTGTCCACTTTATGGATTGGATTATTTGTTTTCTTCTTGTTGAGTTGTAGGAGCTCTCTGTAGTCTTTGATATCAGTTCCTGTGATGTGCAGATACTTTCTCTCATTCATTGTGTGTGTTTTCATTTTGGTTGTGTTTTAAAGATACATTTCAAATAAGTTGAAAGACTACTGGTCATTAAATATAGGGAAAGATATTTTGCCTCTAGTAATCATAAAAATGCTAACTAAAACCACAAAGTAATAACTTAATACCCACCTAAAGTGAAAAAAACCCTCACCGTATTGAGCATTTTCCAATCATACTGGAAAATAAATCAACATGTTGATGTATACGTTAGAGAAACTATTGTACTAGTATGTCAGGAGATAGATATAAGAGGATTCAGGGGAACACTACTGAGCAAAGTAAGAGTATTAGAGTTTACCCAAATGTCCATTTTTTCTGTAAAAAGCTAGACATTAAATATTTTAGGTATTATAGGCTGTAGGGATTCTCTGTGACTACTCAGCTTCCCATTGTAGTGTGAAAGAAGTTGCACATGATGTTTAAACAAATGAGCATAGTAAATAAAATTTAAGAAAGCAAATGAAGGGTTGGAGTTGCCCCTGCGTAATAATGTCTGAACCCAGTGCTAGGTTATGAATTATGTAAAGGCTGTTTATTCCTGACCTCAAATATCTTATCCTTCATTAAAATGGTATCTATCATATCTTTGGGAAAATATATCCTCTTTCTTGAAGGATTTCCCCCTGAGAAAATTGTAAACACCAACAGTGGAAGAGCAGACTCTTTGGGGGGAAATTCTGGAGCCCATCTCCTTAGTGAGGATCCATTTTGCCACATTGCAGTTTTTTTTTTTTTGAAATATTAAAAAGTGCACAAAAAAGTACATTTAATGTTATATCCTCCTTCAAGATTTTGGTGTAGGATATGTCTGATGCCAATTAATAAAAAAAGTTTTGATTATTTGCGACCATGATTTCAATTTGTGGTTGATTTTGCTATAGTGTAAGTATGGATATTTGTTTTCATTTTTCTGAAGTTATTCCTTTTGTAGAATCTCTTTTTTTGGCATAAAATCCTGGATGTTTGGTCACGTTGTTAGAAATTTCACAGGTTAAGTAAAAAAGGAAATCTGGGGCCTCCCTGGTGGCACAGTGGTTGAGCGCTGCGCTGTGGAGCTGTCGGCAGCAGCGATGTGAGTTCCATGCCCAGCCAGGGAGAATCCCACATGGTGTGGCAGACCTCTCCTGCCTCGCCCGCTGCTCCCCTCAGCAGTGTATTTCTGATCTGCTTGTTCTGCTCCCCACTCTGTCTCTGGGGAACCCTCTCGCCGCCCCACGCCTCTGGCCTATACCCCAGCTGTATGTATAAATAAATAAATCTTAAAAAAAAAAAGGAAATCTGCATGCTGGGTATGCTATATTCTAAAACAGAATGAGTCTTAGCAAAATTGGCACCACAAATCATGCAGGAATACGAATAACCACTAATACTATATGAACATTAATGCCTTATGTTAAAATTCATTGTTTACTTTAACATTTCCATACTTCATTGCAAAAGGTTATATTTATGAGCTAAAAATAAATATGGACTCCACAAAATCAAGGATTAAGCAGTTTGGGAATATTGCTTTGTTATTTTGCCTGAGTTTTAGAGATAATTGTTAGAATGTCAACATGGGGTTATCAATTAACAGGGTATTTTTACACAATATTAGCCATTAAAAAATACCTGTATTTACAATTTGAACAATGCAATGCCAACTTGTTATATTAAGCAATAAATAAGCCTAAGAAGAAATAAAGTTAATGCAACAATAATAAAAAAAAATGTGACTATTGATTATCGGGTTTTGCATGTTATTTATTTGAATGGCTTTGCTATAAGTTATTAGACTGTCAAAAGACTATAATGTCAAAGGACTAAGGTAAATTTTGTTCTGCTTAGGCATATCAACCAAGTAAACAAACATAAAATTGTAACATTGAAATCTAACCATTGTATGTTTTCTGATAAATTTAACTCATAATACTTTTCAAGGTATATTCAGTATACTTATTATGCAATTGCAAATGTCATTCTTAGACATATCAATAAGTTTTTTTGTTTTTTTTTAATATTGGGTTTTTAAAAACATAAGTCATCCAGTTAGTACTCTGAAAGTAAATCAGGTTGGGACTGAGTAGTATTGGACAAATAGCTCTAATTATGCCTGGAAGAATGATCATAGAGGACCCCAGATTATCAGTCATTTCTATTATAAATAAATCAAAATCATACTAATTTTCTTAAAAATCCAAGGAGTTCTTATGTTATTTGAATGTGAGAATTACCACATCTATATATTTTAGGATTTACATTCTAAAACTATTTTTTATTTAACTTTGGCAAATACGCAGAAAACACAGATCTAAGTACTGAGGAAAACTTTACATTTAAATTAAGAAGTAGGAAGGATCCATATGTAAATGAAAAAATAATTAGGTAAAAATACTTAAATTTAAATACTTAAATTCAACAATTACTTCTTTTAAAATCAATGAAAGTTTATGAATATACATTTCTTATTTTGAGGTTAGTTTAAATATAAGAAATGTTTTCAGTTTGCTTTCATATTGTAATTTAAATAAGCATACTTTAAATCCCTGAATAAAATTTTTGCCCCTTTACACTTGGGCCGGAAATGGTTGGTTTGGTTGACCTAATATTTTTCACACGAACTTTAATTCATGATAATAGCGTGAATTTATTTAAGTGGCCACTAGATGGCAGACCCACCACTAAACAGAATTTAGATACAAAGCAAATTCTGCAAGTAATTCGAATCACTCAGCAGAGCAATTTTTTATTTTGAGGCCAGTTTAGCCTCAGTCCATGCACTTTATAGTTTTAGGGAGGCGTAATAATGCAGATGACCTAGGATTTTTAATTCATGTAAGGTTTAATAGTATACAAATTTATATTCCTTCTCATAATAATCCTTTAAGTTAATACTGATAAGCACTTCCATGTTGTAAATGAAAACCTGGTTTCCTGGGTATATGGCAAAGGTTATTTCTTTAGAGGACTACAAGGAGATAACTTTGAAGAATTTTGCTTGTGGCTCCAGAATTTAATTACACTACTGTTTGAAATGATTTGGGGATGACTATTTGTTCTCTCTGATAGATATTTTCTGTGTATGTCCTGCACCTTTATGTTTCCAAAAGAAGTTCAATTCCTCTAGGAGACTGCAGAATCAATTAGAGTTACAAAACCATTCCCTCCTCAATGATCCTGACCTCTAACTTCTTGATTTTTCTCTTGCCCTTTGGATTCTGGAACAGAATTATCTTTATCCAGTTTCCTTCCATTTCATCTTTTGTGTTCATTGAAACCTTCCATCACCATCACTTAAATAGCCTCCGATTTCTGATATTGAACACTGGACTCCAGCTCATTTTCAGCTTTGGAAACTAGGCCAGTGGTTTTCTAAAGAACTAATAGGAACCCGTTGCAGAAATTAGAAGCTTGTGTATGGGTCTCTGCACATACTCTTCCAGCCAGCAAAAGTAATGTGAGATGATTCCCACTTCTGCTTTATCCACATGGCAGCATAAAGCCATAATATGCAGCCATTAGTTCATTACTGCTAAGATTCAGAACTAATACTTTTAAGCACTGAGAGAAAAAAATAACATTTTGGTAAATGTGGATCGAAGTGCACAGAGGATAGACAAAATATATATTGTATTTTCAGTAAGCATACTCCTACCACTTCCATTAAACATAACCTCTTAATACATTTTAAATTTATCTCTTGCTGTAAAATTCTCATAACCAAGGTTATCTTTCCTTTTATATATGCATACATGTATTTATATTTATTAAGGCAACTAATATTGATTTACAACATTGTATATAATTCAGAAATATTGATATAAAATCCCATTTCTTCAATTATATATTATATCGCCACACCCACAATCAAAGCACCCATAGTCCTTCACCATACACAAAAGTTGAATTTATAAATTGCTTTTCTTACTTAAAACCTCACAGTGATGTGAACAGGGGAACATGCTTATATGTAAACATCTAGATGACAATGGCATTATATTTCCTCTTATTGTCATACCATATAATTTCACTGTAGAAAGACAAAAATGCAAGATAGAAATAGAAAATAAAAATAGAAAAAAGATACATCCACTTGGTAAGAAAAATGTGCCCTTCTTTTCATTCGATAGTAAAATCTTACAAAGTTATTGTACAATATAAAACCAGGATGATGGCATTGGTATAATAATGTCACAAAACATTTCCGACATCAGAAACCATCCTATTTCCCATTTATAGACATACATACTCCCCTCCACCTGTCATCTACTCCTTACTTAACCAGTGACAATACTAATCCATTCTCTATTTCTTTAATTTTGCCACTTGAAGAATGTTACATACATGGAATCATACAGTATGAATATTTTGAGACTGACTTTTCACTCAGCAAAATTATTTGGAGGTTCATCCAGATTCTTGCATTCATCAGTACATTTTATTGCGAAGTTGAAATCCATGGTATGGATTTTTTTTATTTTATTAATAATATAAAAAATGTTTGATTTTTTTATTGTAGTAATAAAATTAAGAAAATGTTAACTCTTTTGCCCATTGAAGTACATGTGGGTTTTTAGAGTTTAGGGCTGTTATCAATTAAGTTGCCATAACAGTGTTATACAGATATTTGTGAATATATCTTTTCCTGTGGGATAAATTCCAAGGCGTGCAATTGCTGGATCATATAGTAGTTACATGTTAATTTTTTTAAAGATTTATTTATTTTATGCATACAAACTGGGGTACAGGACAGAGGTGTGGGACAGCGACAGGGTTCACCAGGGAGAGAGTGGGGAGTAGAACAGGCAGATCTACAGAAATACACTGATGAGGGGAGCACCAGGCGAGGCAGGAGATGTCTGCCGCGCCATGTAGGAATCTCCCTGGCCGGGCATCGAACTTGTGTCCCCGCTACCAACAGCTCCACAGTGCAGCGCTTAACCGCTGTGCCATCAGGGAGGCCCTTTTTTAAATTGTAAGAAAGTTATCTGACAGTTTTGTGCTCTGTGCCATTTCACATTCCCATTAGCAATGCCTGAGTGATCCAGTTTTCCTTGTCATCACAGGAATTTCATGTTGTCATAATTATTTTAACCATTCTCACAGATGTGTAGTGATATTTCATTGTGTTTTTATTGATATTTCATTGTGTTTCCCTAGTGTCTAATGACCGTGAACATTTTTTTTTATGTACTTGTCATTTGTATATATTCTCGTGAAGTGCCAGCTTGAGTCTTTTACCCATTTTCTACTTGGATTTTTTATTTCACTGTTGAATTTTGAGTGTTCTTTATATATTCTAGATACTAGTCATTTGTTGATTGTATGATTTGCAAATATTTCCTTTTTTCTCTCTAACTTCCAGAATATGCATTATTTACTGTCATTCAAAGGCTTTTAGTCATACATTGTATTTAGTAGAAGGAATACAGAAGTGTGTGAGCTCTATCTCCCTAGAAGTCCCCAAATTATTTTATTTTACAAAAGAGAGGCTAACTTATATTTAACTTTTCTAGTATTGTGTTATATAAAAATATATTCAATGTTAAGTACAGATGCAGAAGGTTATAAAATAAAATTTTAGGATCTTGGCATTCTTCCTTGTATTATATACTTAAACGTGTGTCATTTAGACATACACATGTATTCATTAAAATATGGCTGTCTTAAAACTTTGTCAGCAATTGAATTTAGTACATTTTAAGAAATTAATATTTGAAAATGTTTGTGTTTTTTAAGTATTTAGGATATTTTTAGGTTATGCATAAAGTTTGAATTATCCTTTTGTGCTTTTTTTTTAAGATTTATTTATTTATGCATATAAGCTGGGGTACAGGCCAGAGGCGCAGGGCGGCTAGAGGGCTCACCAGAGACAAAGTGGGGAGCAGAACAGGCAGATGGATGGAAATACACTGCTGAGGGGAGCAGGAGGCATGGCAGGAGAGGTCCGCCACATAATGTGGGAATCTCCCCGGCCGGGTGTCGAACTCGCGTCGCTGCTGCTGACAGCTCCAGAGTGCAGGACTTAACCACTCCGCCACCAGGGAGGCCCCATTTGTGCTTTAAAGACCTTTTTTTTTTTAATTAAAATAGCCTACTTATGACTGGATCTTTGATAAATCATGGATATCTGAAATGCATTTATACAGGCAGTAGATTTAATTCATATTCATTTAAAATGTTTCTTTTTTGTATGTTAAGGTTTTTAGCATAAAATGATTACAACAGTTTGAATCAGAATAGTAACATTCTGCAGCCCAGCATGAGCAATATATTGCAAAACTTGTTTTTTAAAAGTATTCTTATATTGGCTGAATTCAAAAACAGAAACTATGATGGCTTCCCTTTACTCCTCCAATTGTGTTACTTTCATCATTGGAAAATAAATACCTCCAAAAGTGCAAAATTGTTCTTAAAAAAAAAACAAAAAAAAAGTTTGTTTTCTGGTGGATTTTAGATATGTGCTCCTACTTATTCATCAAATCTACTGAATCAAATTGGTTCTTAATTTAAAGAAAATGATCTTTTCACCTGTTTTTTTGCTCCTAATCTTGAAATAATGCAGGGAATTTGGAAAATCCTGTATTTTTTAATCCCTTCAATTTTTGTAAACAAATTGGTTTTTAATATACTTATATTTCTATAATTATAAAGAAATTAGGAAAAGTTAAAAACCTTTAGACTTTTCTGGTGCACTTCCCAAAGATATTCAAATTTTAAGCAGTAACTGGTTACATTTAGGTTGTGTGTGGGTGTGTATTTATTCTGCATTGTGCGTTTTACATGAATTTAAGTCTTTTAAAGAATTATAAGTTACTGTCTGATCTCTCCTTTGCTCTGTTCTTTAAGTTCAATAGTTCCTTTTAAGTAAAAAACACTTTTTTTATAAGAAATAATTTGCAGTTTCTGAACACTTCAGTAATATAAAAATATTTTATATACATAAGGTCAGAACAGGGTTTATGTAAACCTTCATCTATATATCTAAATGATTGTTTTCAGAAGCATTCTCCTTTCTCCTTTCCTTTACTTTCAGACCTCTATCTATTGCATACCCTTAAGATTTTCTTTTCTCTATCCAATTGTATATAGACTGTTTTGTAAATACACACACATGCATGCATCTGTTCACACAGACAGCTATTGAATTTGTATTAAAACGAATATTCTAGCTACAATGAGACAGCTCTGTAGATTTCTTTGCAATTATAATGATTATCAGCAATTAAGTTTCCTGAAGCTCAGAAAATGTAACTGTTCACATTTTATGATTAATCTCCAGCTGATTTTGATGGAGAAATCAACTAATAAGAAAAACTGGAGAGAACTCCAAATAATTCTTGAACTCATCGACTGTTCCATTATCACAGAATTGTTACAATAGATAATTTTGGAAGTTTAATGTCCTTTGGGGTCAGTGTCAACATAGATCTAACCCATAATATTCTTTTTGTTGTTAAGCAATTTTCATTTGCAATTTTTTAATGACATTTTTGTAGTTCTTTAAATAAATATTGGTAAGCTGTGGGGCAACACCTGGGAGATAAATTAGGGAGAGACAGAAAGAGTAGTCAATTATTATCATATGACCTCCAAAGTGACTGGTCGGTTCAAAACTCTAACATACTAAAATCCTATTCATTCATAAGACAGCCCGCTATTCCCCCTCCTACCCCTGTCAAGTTGGTGTCTCCAACAGATTCTCTCATTTATTATCCATGTTCTGTTCCCCCAGAATTAACTTTTCACCCTGACCTTTGGGAGGAACCCACAGTACTACTTCATCACTACCCATTTGGTTTTCAATGATAATGATATCCCTGTGTTCTAAATCATTCCTTTACTGCTTCAAATGCCTTAACTGGATCTTATTTTCCTTGATACTGTCTTTTTTCTCAGTGGAATATCCCATTCTAGTTCTTACATTTTTTTTGTTTGTTTTAAAGATTTATTTATTCATGCATACAAGTTGGGGTACAGGCCAGAGGTATGGGATGGCGAGAGGGTTCCCCAGAAACAGAATAGGGAGCAGAACAGGCATATAGATGGAAACATGCTGCTGAGGGGAGCAGTGGACGCAGGAGAGGTCTGCCGCGCCATGTGGGAATCTCCCCAACCGGGCATCGAACTGGTCTCGCCGCTGCCAATAGCTCCACAGCACTGTGCTTTAACCCGCTGCGCCACCAGGGAGGCCCTCGTTTTTACATTTTACATCTTTTTCATTGTTAGCCTGTTTATTCTACTCCCTTAGCTATAGAGGAAATGTCACACACACTTCTTGCATCATGATCTGGAAGAAACATGGGTTTGAACAAGTCACATCTCAAAGCCTCAGTGTGTGTGCATGTGTGTGTGTGTGTGTGTGTGTGTGTGTGTATGTTCTGTGAGGTTAGGATAACAACTTTCACAAGAGACATTGTGGGAGTGAAATAACAAAATGTAGCATCTTGCACAGGAAGTGAATACTGATAAACTCAGCAAAAATGAAGTCCTTTACCTTTCATTTCTCAGTCTTTGAGGGGATAATACTCCAATTACCATTTATATATGTTTTATATGTTTCAATGTTCTAGACAGAGCACTATCACTGCTCATTTGTATAACTTTAAGTAAATCACTTAAATTTGCAGCTTGAATTTCTCGTTTATTACATGAGAATGTATAAAGTTCATGATAGTAGTATGGCATTAAAAAGCAAAGGGAATATATTGCCACTATGGTGATAATACCTGATGAGCATATCCAAATATTGCCTCAATTACAAATAAATAAATAGATAAAAGCAAAAGTAATAAAATATATATTTAAAAAGTTTCTTCCTTCTTCCTCTTCCTCTCCATTACTCAAGAGCAAATCTGTCTTTTGCTTCTTGTCTGTTTTCTAGTACCATACTCCCTACTTTAGAAAAGTGGTCTCTAAATGCTCTCTTTCCTCTGTGCTTTACACTTTAAATTTTACTGCACAAACTAATATCTTAATTAACTACTTTCTCAAATTTTCTCAACTTTGCTGAAGAAAGTCAAACATTAATTTAATCAATGTAGTGTCTCTATTCCAGACCTTACAATAACACTATGAAACCAAAAATATCTCACAAAATGCTTCTACCCTCAGAGTTCAAAATCTGAAAAAAACTGATTTCAATGTCATCCTATAAAAAAGGGCTGTAAAAAAAAATACTTGGACCTGAATTGCACTTAATATCAGTTATGTTTGTTATTCCATGCAATCCTCTATTCATTGCCTATTGATTTTCTCATATACTCTTAATGTATATGTGTTCAAAATTATTTCATTTATATCCAGGCTCCAATTTCACCTACTCGCTCTAGTTTACATCTCTTTTATATCCAAATAAGCCCAATATGTGTCCTTTAATGTTGTCTTTTTTTAATATCAACATTCCTCTATTTTATCACAATTTCCTGTTTCTTTCCCTTGTAACTCAGAGGAAAAATATATATTTAATTTTATTTCCAACTAACATTACTTCTTTCAACATAGCATTGCTATCCACTTTGGGGAATTTTAATTCAATATCCCCACTCTCTTTAGTGTCTTTAATTACCAGTTTTTCATTGGATGCCACTCATTTATTTACCAAAATATTACTTATTTGTGATACTGGAAATGAAGTCTTTTATTGTTTTTGGCATTGAGAATTTAACTTACCTAAAAATCTTACATTAGAATTTCCTGTAAAATACAAGTGGCTACAGCCCAGTGATAAGAGTTATCACTTTCTGGTTAACCATAGTGTTCAGCTGAGCCTTGCTTCTGTCATGGTAGGGGATAACTCATGTTTCTTTAATCATGGATACTGATGTAGTGAAAATCACTGCTAGCTAGTCATGATATAGAGCTGCAACCGGGCTTTGTTCCCAGTCAAGGGAGAGACTGGTGAGCCTTTCAGCTGTCAACACGGCAGGTGTTAAGATTTTATCCTTCTTGCAAACAGGCAACGTAGTGATCAAAATTTCATGGATTCTGGGAATCCTACATAAGATGTAGCCTGTTTAGTTATTTATAGCAGTAGCAACAGGCAGATATCAGCATTTTTGCACCAACTACCCAACTTCATTCCCTACAGGGGAACATAAAGAGGACTAGGTGGTACCTGCACATATAATAAGTTGTGTTACAGAAGAAGGACACTGACTTAGGAAAACTAGTTCTTTTATAATGAGAGATAAGCATACATAGTCTTTGCTCTGGAGGGAGACATTATCTTTATTATACTGAACAGTAAATGTGCCTGCCCTTTGTTTTAAAAGGAGACACTATGCCATTTTCCAAGGATATTAGCAAAATGCCCTTTATTCTGGAGGGAGACATTATCTCTGTCTTCCAAGGTGGTTTGATATACTAACATCCTTGAAAAGATAGTATTGAACAGAAGGCAATAAGTGCCTCACTAGAAAGATACACAGAATGTGAATGATTCATAGAGAATCATCACCCTGTACTGCCACAAAGCTGAGCCTCCTTGATAGAATTGGGTTCAATATGTCTTGTTATCATATTCTGCTCTTGTGCTCCCCTACTCATTCTGCTTAAATATACCATAGTCCAAGGAACAATAGTCCTTTCCAGAAAATCTAAATTTAGTGAAATCTGAGAATATAGTGGGTTGTTCCATCAGATCTGTGGTATTTAATTTTTTAATTATGTAAAAATGCACAATATTTCATAAGGAAATATGATGAAATGCAGGATTTTTTTTTCTGGGTAGAAGTATTTTATTCTTTGTTTTTTACTGTTTTCCAACACCTCTCCTAAATGTCCAATTAACAGACCTGTGCAGTCTAATACAGTGAATTACAGCTTGGGTTCCAGATTCAGACTGATTTGGACTAAAGTTCTAGTTCTGACTTTTTCTAGCTATGTGACCTTAGGGAAAGGTATTTAACTTGACTAAACATTTTCTTTATCTAAATATTGGGTGTCACAATATGATATAGGGCTGTAGTAGTATGCCATGGAGTAATGTATATAAGCATTTAGTAGAGTGCTCAGTGCAGAAGAAGGAGTGATATTTTCTTGAGGTTAGGGACTTAGATTCTGGAATCAAGCTGCCTGACTTCCAATCTGGGCATCTTTGCTTATCATCTGAACATGTCATTTAATATCTTTAAGCCTCAGTTTCAGTTACTTGTGCAATTTTCAACTCTTATGAGAGTGCATGAACATGGTAGATGCTAAAAATTGTTGAATGCATGAATTAATGATAGCTACAATTATCTTATTTAAATAGTAAATGTAAAAAGTGTGCTCAATGTGTCCAACTTTCTAAAGCTTTCCATTAAAGCTTCTGCTCCCTCAATGTACTTAAAACACTCTTGAAGATCACTCAATGTTCGTTTTTTCCATATTAAATAATATAGTATCCAGTTGTATCCTTGTTGATCACCTTGAACATAAGACATTGCAAACCATCTCTGTCGCCACTAAACTATAGTCAATTGGCTTCTATATCTGTTTTGCCGTTTGCATGTCCTCCAAAGACCTCATAACTACTGTTTTTCCACTTTTTTTCCTTAAATGCATAGATGTTCCCTCAAGGCTCTGCAATTCAGTTATCATGGTAAATGCTGAAGAAATTATACCTTTATTCATTTAATAGAACCCTTCTCATTTATTAATATACATGTAAAAAGATGTTAGGCTAAAAAGATGTCAGGCTTTTTCATGAAATTCCTATTACTTCTCTTCAACTGGAAGTGACTGCCCCTCCGCTGTCTCCAAATTTCCATATTTCTTTGTGCATTATCTTTTAAGATCCTTATCATAGATGGCATTGGCATGTGTATGTTTTTTCTCTTCTTTAAATTATACATTATCGCAGGGCTGGGGTTTACTTTCTTTGTCTTTACACCCCCCAAAATGACTATCATAATGCCTTGTGCAAATTAAGTGTCAAAACTTTATTGTTAGTGTTTTCTTTGTTTTGGTATTTGTTTGCAACAAATCATCTAATTAATCAACTCCTTTAGTACTTCATGGTGTAGATATGGATGTGAGGACAATAAAGCTGCAACATATAGTCTCTGTCCAACACAACTCCTTGAATTTACTTGAAGTCGTTTGATTAAACAGGTCTTTCTTTCCCAGAGAAATATCACAGATTCAGCATTGATAAAATTAAATAAAAGTTACTTGGGATTTTTTCTCTCCACTACTCATCATCAGTAAAATGACTGAAATTAGAACTGATCAAAACAAAGCATATATAGAGAAAGTCTTATTTTATCTATATTAAAATATATGATAAAATATTCATGTAAATATTAGAAAAACAATTATATAGGATAAAGTAAAATATACCCAACTACTCAAATTCTAAAGGTGTCATAATTCATAGTAAGATAATTGAAGAGAATTGAGTCAAATATTAAATTCTAAAATTGTACATTTCTGGCAGAAAAACAAAAGCTTTTGTTTTTCTAAACTAACAAAGTGATGATTACATAAATTTTTACAATACCAAATATAGGGACTCCAATACTATTTTTAATAATTTCTTTCTTAATTATGGTAAAGGAAAATTGTGTGATTTTGCAGTTATCCCCTGTGTGTTCACATCTTTGAATTTTCAAGAAGCATGTAGCATTAATCATATAATTTGGCTTTCCATCTCAGAAGGGATGCATATAATTCACACCAATGAAGGACAAGCAAATTCTCTTCTACTATGGAAATTAGAGCAAACACTGATAGTGCATTTTTATTAATAAAGGAGCTTTCTTTCTCTTTGCCAACTAATTGTGTTTCTAATCCCGTTAGTAGAATCCATATGAAATATTAGAGCATGATATAGATATTGACATTGATAATAGAAGTTAGGTCTCTACTGTGAGAATGTTTCCAGCTACCCAGCAGCATAGATTATATATATTTTTAATTTTTATGTTCCCTCATGATTTCATGGTTTAATTGGATTAAGTATGTAATTAAATTTTCATTATATCCAGGACCTGCCATTCTCCATCATACCACCTGCAAAATCATGGCTTCCAGTTTCAGCTAATTCAATCACTAGAGACTGCACAACTAGTTTGCATCTATACTAGGCCAATTTAACCCTGAATGGGACTATCCAAAGGAAGATTTTACTACCAACATTTCCAATCAGAATGCCATAAAGAACATATATTAAAGCACCTTGGAAGGTGTACATTTAATTTATAACATTTTTGTTAAAGTATTTTGTTTTTAAATACAGCTTACCATATCTTACAGGCACCTGCGTAATAGGGTTGCTGTCAATTCACTTGGCCTCATTTTCTTTCAGGCATGGCTCAGTTTCATTTCTTTGAGATTTTTCACACCTGCTTTTGCCTCTGCTAGAAGTCTTTGTCTCTGCACTATCCTAATTATGATTTCACTTTAACAACACTCTTCATTTCTCAGATTACATAGCAAACACCACTTCTACTGAAACATCTTTTCTGAACGCCAATAACTAGACAAATCCTTTTCTGGCTCCCTTATCTTTAAAGCCCCAGACTCAGATTGTGGTATTAATTTCTTTGCCTATGGTGTATGTCTCCTTTTACTAATAAACTCTAAACTCTGGGGAGCTTTCTGTGTGACGACGTCCATTTTATCTCCATTGACATTCAACAGTAGGTCTTTTTATTTATTTGTTTTGTGTAAAGTGAACTTTTATTTTGTTCATCATATTAACATGTATATATAGCTTAGTAAAACAAGTGTACTTGCACATCTAACACATTGTTATTCTGTGTTGAAGCAATACTTGGTGACCAAATTTGCAGATATTTCTTGTCCATATGTTTGGATGACCTGTCCAAAATAATTCTAAAGGATCTTGATATATAAAACATATACTTTTGCAGAAGTAAAAAGTCCATTTTAAAAACAAATATAATTTTTGGAAGATTCTAGAGCAATAGTCTTCTTGACTTTCAAGTTGGTACTATTCTAAACTCTACAATATTTAAAATTATCCCATACCACAAAAAAAAAAAAAGAACATAAATGAGGAGTGTCTGGAACAAATGTAAGAAAAAGAGATGACTGTTAGAAAGGTGAAAGAAGTATTATCTAATTTACTACCTTATGATCTCAGAGAAGAACCATACCTGTGAATTCCTAGACTTATTAGAGTGCCTTAAATATACTAATAGGGCCTCCCCGGTGGCGCAGCGGTTGAGCGCTGCACTGTGGAGCTGTCGGCAGCGGCGACGCGAGTTCGACGCCCGGCCGGGGAGAATCCCACATGGTGGGGCAGACCTCTCCTGCTTCACCCGCTGTTCCCCTCAGCAGTGTACTTCTGATCTGCCTGTTCTGTTCCCTACTCTGTCTCTGGTGAACCCTCTCGCGGCGCCACGCCTCTGGCCTGTACCCCAGCTTGTATGTAAAAAAAAAAAAAAAAAAAAAAGTCTAAATATACTAATACCCCTTTGTCAGTTGCTCATTCAGTATTTTTTGAGCTTTGTGTATCAAGAACACCTGAGAGAAGAAAGCATATATCGTACAAAAAGAAAGAATAATATAAAATAAGATTAAATTAAAAAAAGAACTCTTCTAGAATAATGATATAGTAGAGGGCATTAGTAATATGATTTTATAGGGACATAAATCTACAAACACTGAGGACAACAAAATTAGATTATTGCAGATACTATAAAGTAAATAAAATTAGTTACATAAGGACTGTGGGTGCTTTGGTGGTGGGAGAGCTATGGTGACCATACCAAAGGGGAGAAATCCTGTACTGTCAAAAAAAATTTAATGAGGATATTAAAACAATGGTTGTTCATTAATTTAAAAAAAATAGTTAAACAATAGTTACTGGTGGGTGACAAGGTACTAGTTAGTTTAGATGAAATGACAAACTAAGGCCTCCCTGAGGTGGTGATACTTACACTGAGGTTTGAATGATATGAATGAAACTATAACGTAAAAATTCAAGGGAGAATCATTCCATGTGAAGGAAACCACAAATGAAATATTCAACTGATATAAAAATTTCACTGAACCACAGTGTAGTAAGCAATCAACATGGTGTAAAAGATGAGGTTGGGATATTCTAGAATGGACAGACTGTTGCTCTTGTGTGCTAACATATGTGCACGCTCTCGCTCTCTCTTCTCTCCCCTCCCCTCCCCTCCCTGCCCCACCCCGCCCCTCCCCTCTTCTCCCCTCCTCTCTCTCTCTCTCAGATGAGTAAATGGATGGATGATGCAGTGGCCTTCCAGGGGCAATGGTTCCCTGACTACAACTTTGGCTTATTTTTCAATATGTTACTTGACAGTGGAGTATGGGGAGCCACCGATTGTGATATAAGAAATCAAAAAGTGCTCAAATTATTAGATTCTAATAGAATATACAGAATCTACAGCAATTATATGAGAGGTGAGACAGGAGAGGTCTGCTGTGCCATGTGGGTCAGCTCCCTAACTAACCTCTGACTAGGAATTGAACTCAGGCCATAGTGGTGATAATGCTGAAACTTAATCCCCAGGCTACTGGCGAGGCCCCAAGCCATGACTGACTTTAAGCAAAGTGACCATGGCTCCCTTGGCTCCCTTTGCATTCGCTCTCAGACCTCAAACTATAGGGAAGGAAAGTGACCAATGGTTCCAAGTACTGTGCTTTGAAATGCATTGCTGAATCTGTACTGAGACTATGTCTACATGTCCCATGACTGTGTCAAGCCAATGACTAACTACATCTGAGTAGTTAAGGCAGGTCCATTCCTGAGAAACTCAGTGTCTCTGGTGTCAATCTTTGGCTTCAGGATTCTCAGATGACTTTGCCTCATTTTCTTAAACTGCACAACAGCCTAGGGACTTTTCACTTTCACTCAGTCATAATTTTGCTGGTGTCTGACAACTGTCTCACCCTTCTCCAACTTCCTGCTGATTTCTTCTCCTAGACATTTCTCCTAATAAATCCTTGCACATTTAATCCACTTAAGTGTCTCCTTCTCAGAGGACCCCAGACTAACAAAGTGATAAAGTTGATCAATTTGTATTTGACCTCTGAATTCTCCTGCCTTGCCAAGAACTATATAAAAAACAAAAATCACATTCTTATTTTCAATAATATTGATTTAAAGCCATTACTTAGTCAATTAAA
Organism: Scalopus aquaticus; assembly: GCA_004024925.1. Classification (NCBI taxonomy): domain Eukaryota; kingdom Metazoa; phylum Chordata; class Mammalia; order Eulipotyphla; family Talpidae; genus Scalopus; species Scalopus aquaticus. The sequence goes on along the minus strand of PVIJ01010666.1, from coordinate 40,363 downwards.
ATCCCTAACTTACAAATCTTTTTAAACTATACTTTTGTACTTAGTTTATTAAAACCCAGTGACCTCTAAGGCAGATGGGAAGACATGTCAGAATCTTACAGGAAGCTTAGAATTTTACTGTCACATTTGTAAACAATTATTTTTCTCTAACTATTTCTAATTCTTCTGGAATTTTAATTGTAAGAATCCTTATAAAATGTTATAATTAAAATTGTTGAATAATTTAGTAATCCAAAATATAGAGCAGTTTTTTTTTTATTACCTCTTCTTTTACAATGAGAATTTTTGACAGTGAAGTGGACTTTCTCACCTAAAATGGAAACCAACTTTAATTTTATCTCTACCCTCTTTTTTCATATAAGACAGTCTTAGGTTCCTTTCTCTTGATTTATCGTATCTTTTTTTTTTTTTAATACACACTTGTGACTGTCTTGCTTGTGAGAGGACATATTAAGCTATAATATCTCAGTTTTTATATGTAAATCAAATTCCATCAGGTCTAAACTCCTGTCTGACTTCCAAGTTTTCCTTAAAAAGTGACACTGCTCTTTTTTCCCATGCCTTGAAACCCCTTTGTGTTCCAGGAGATCCTTTCAGGTCCCTCTCCTGTACTACTCCCAACATAAAAAAACAAGCCCAAGCTTCTGGAGTATTCATTATGTCAAATTTATCCACACTATTTTTTAACTTGTGTCCTTTAGGACATATTCTTCCTTTTATTCTACAGAACTATCTCCTCAGACTATCCCCTCCACTTTAATCAACTGTAGCTTCATTTGCCTGCATATATATAAAATATAAGCTACATATTACTTATAAACTTTAATATACATGATATTTTAGCTATGTCACTATTTTATAAATATGTTAATATAATAATGATAATGTATCATTATAATGGGGAATTGCATCACTAGTTTATGAAATGTTTTCATGATTTGGTCATGCTTCCCCCATTATGGTTATACAAGCTTATCAAATATGTTGCATAAAACCAGAAATTGAGAAGCATCTGGCCTATGGCTCGATTCTACTCTATTTACTACTTTTCAAACTTGGGTGAGTTACTAATCTCTCTGAGGTTCTATTTTCTCATAAAATAATGACATTACTTCCTTTAATGTTTTATTTGTGGTGTAAATAAGATAAATCATATAAACACATTTTCTATAGTACCCTCCTTTATAAAAATTCCATGTGTTTTACGTTTTTATCCTAGTTTTCTTCATGAGCTTTTGAAAAGACTAAAATCTCCTTGGATTTTTAGAAATGATTGGTATCATGTAACTGTTTACTACATGTTTTCCATTTGGAGTATTAGATTCTGTACTTGATCTTTAACAATATATCAACCACCACATGGGAGCAGATAATTTTCTCTTTTTTGCTTTCCTTTGTAAGTAACAAATTAGAAATTACACATGAATTGATGTGATCCACAGAATATTTATACAAAGATGGCAAATAACATTTATCCTTCTCTGAATGATGAAATTTCATAGAATTAGAACCAGCATTAGAAGATTGAATGTGGAGTTATGTTTCAGTTTCACAAATTTGATTGATGGTATTATACCAGAATCTCTTGGTGTTTAAAATCATTACTCTCAAATAAAAACTTGAATTTCAAATAGAACACATTCAAGTTTTTATCTATTTTATCAGATGTTCCACAATTAAAGAGTATTTATAAGGAATCTCTTTTTCCTAACAGCTTATTAACTTCATTCTCAGATATGTGACCTCCACAGTGGTGTTCATTTGGTTTTTATAATCGTGGTTCTGAGAGAAAGAAAGACCTTCAGAAAACCAGTGTCTATACATCCTATACTAGTTGAGAAAGAAACTTATATTGGCTTTTTCTGGACACACTGCTACTTAGGAACCAATCAATTTGGCTAGGAAAAAGGACACTTTGAGAAGTTGATTTATACTCCCTTCTGCGTAATATGGGAAAAGGAGAGTTTCCCAAGGGTACAAATGTAGGAGAAAAAAGAAAATATGTCCAGTATAATAGTTTAGATTTAAAATAAATTGGAGAATTTTAGTTTCCAATAATAAGGTATCTGGGAGATTAATAATTACCGTACACATCATATTTGTATTTTTTTTAAGATTTATTTATTCATACAAAAGCTGGGGTGTAGGCCAGAGGTGTGTGTGTGGGGGGGTGAGAGGATTCACCCGAGACAGAGTGGGGTGCAGAACAGACAGATTCTCTGAAATACACTGCTGAGGGGAGCAGCGGGCGAGGCATGTGGGAATCTCCCTGGCCGGGGATCAAGTTGGAGCTGCAGTGGCTGCAGATAGCTTCGGAGGCTGAGACTTAACCCCTTGCGCCACTGGGGAGGCCCCATATTTGTATTTTTAATTTTAAAATCAAATTATAATAAAGTATACTCAGCCTGAAATTATACTAAATTTTACTTAATTTTTGGCAACAAATTTAATAATGTGTTGTATCTGTTGTAGTTATAAATATATAAATAGCACACATCTAAGTTAAATCATTATTGTCACACTTCCAAACATTCTAAATCATTAATGTATGAATCATCTTAAGGAAAATTATATGTATTTTCTAATGTTGACTTTAATAAATTCTGTTACAGTGATATTGTATATGTATGAACACAAGCAAACATCTTTATAGGGCTTACTGTGCCTCTGGTTTTAGGAGCTTTTCATACAATGATGAATTTAAACCTGATAGGAAACTTCTAAATTGAGTGCTATTATTGCTCTGTAATACAAATGAAAGATTGAGAAACAGAGACCAAGTAACTTCAATAAGGTATCCAATTAGTTATTGGCAGTCTGGCTATTTCTAGAATCCTTGCTCATAAGTACTCTGAAACAATGGCAGTAAATATAAGGTCTTTATGCATAGAGCTTATACATAATTATAAAACCAAAGCCAGTTACAAATAAAATACAAATTTTAAATCAATAAATGACGGGACTTCTTACTTGCTCATCTTTCCATCAATCAATCACAACATAGCAAACATAAGAACCTTTTTAGTACATAAGAGAACACTCTTTGTCAATACTGTTTAAAATTGTACTTTATTCCTCTCCCCCAACACACATTGATAGTAAAATTGAAAGTCCTAATCATGAACTAAGGCCTGTCATCTTACTGTCTCAGAACCCCCCCACTCTCCAACCCACTAACACAACCCAGACCAATGGCCTACTTACTTACTATTCATTAAACATATCAGGACCTTTCCAATTAGTGTCTTTTAACTAGTTGTCCTTTCTTCCGGATTCACTCTTTCCTTAGAGACATGTGTGGCTTTATTTATCTTCTTACATGCCACCTTAAGGAAGATAGCAGATCTGAGCAACATATATAAATAAAGCTTCCTCCATCTTTTTTGTTCATTGCACTTTTATTTTTTATTTTCGCATAATACATTATAGACTGCATTTCTTTGTTAATTATTTCTTTAACAACTAGATTACAAACTTCTTGGAGAAAGACTATTTTTTGGTCTGATTATTTACTGTTATTTCCTAGCACCTATCAGTTGTACTTGGCACACAGTAGTTAGCAATACAGATTTTAAATGAATCCTATAATTGTGAGATCATTGTGGATTTATGTCCAATTGTAAGAAATAGCAGAGATCCCATGTACTTTTGCCAGTTTCTCCCAATAATATCATTTTGGAATCTATGTGTTCAAGGCACAGAACATTCCTGCCATCAGAAAGATTCTTCCTCTTACCTTTTTATAACAATTTGCCAGGTTATTTAGTCATGTTGTCAGGTTCTTTTGTGCCAATTCTGGAGAGTGCTGCAGAATAAAAAGAGGTAGCTCTCTACCACCTTGGCCCTTGGGGTTCAAGATGACTAGTTAGTTCACCTGCTTTTCTCTACCATTCAGCATCTTTTAATATTTGTATATATAATGTCCAAAGTGTTTAGTTGTACTTAACAGAATGAGTAGGGAATGTCTGTTTTACCTACTAGAAAGAGATGTCCCAAAGTAAACATTTTTAGAATAAATATTAAAGCTTTTATTCAACTCTTTTGTATCAAATTTTGGCTCTATTTCTTTCTTTTTTTTTTAAAGATTTATTTATTTATACATACAAGCTGGGGTACAGGCCAGAGGCATGGAGCGGCGAGAGGGTTCACCAGAGACAGAGCGGGGAGCAGAACAGGCAGATCAGAAATACACTGCTGAGGGGAGCAGCGGGCAAGGCAGAAGAGGTCCACCGCACCGTGTGGGGTTCTCTCCTGCTGGGTGTCGAACTCGCATCGCCCACTGCCGACAGCTCCACAGCGAAGTGCTCAACTGCTGCGCCACCAGGGAGGCCCAGGATCAAATTTTGGCTCTATTTCTAACAAGAAGTCCATGATAGGGAGGCCCAGGATCAAATTTTGGCTCTATTTCTAACAAGAAGTCCATGATAGGGCCTCCCTGGTGGCGCAGTAGTTGGGCACTGCGCTATGGAGCTGTCGGCAGCGGCAATGCGAGTTTGACGCCCAGCCGGGGGAACCCCACATGGTGCGGCGGACCTCTCCTGCCTCTCCCGCTGCTCCCCTCAGCAGTGTATTTCTGATCTGCCTGTTCTGCTCCCCACTCTGTCTCGGATGAACCCTCTCTCCGCCCCACTCCTCTGGCCTGTACCCCAGCTTGTATGTATAAATAAATAAATATTAAAAAAAAAGTCCATGATAAATTTGTTTCTATGTTCCCCTCCCCAACCACAAAGTAAGTTAATCTAATTTCAAAGGTGAACCCGTTCTGTCCCTAGAGTGACATGTGCATCCTACAGGCAAGTTTTTTTAGACTGTTTTAGCTACAACCTTCTTAAAAACATCTGGCTAAATATTTCTAATCTACATTGGAATATATGCTTCCCTGAAAGTCATTACTTATATGATGCACTATTTTTGTTTTTGTTGTTTTCTTGATATAATTTCTAAACAGTAGCCTTTCACACTAATAGTCATGATAATAGGCAGAACAAAGTAAAGGTTCAGAACATGCTATCTGGCCTCAACGTCCAGCTCTATCATTTGCTATTTTTTTGTGCCTTTGAGGCACTTATGTTTTCTCTTTTGCACTAATAATAATAGTAGTAATAATAATTTAAATAATTTAGTAATAATAATTTAAATAAGTTCATAGTGCTCCTTTAAGGGGTAAGTGAGTAAATATTTTAAAAGGCTTATGACAATGCCTGGTATGGAAATTCATCTATGGGTATACACATGTTATAAAATTGTTATAAAATAAACACTTATCCTTTGTTTACCATGGTGATGAATATGATAGATCTCATCATCTCATATTCAGTGTTACGCCAGCTAAGGAATCACATTTACCTTAGAAAAAGATTTTCTGTTTTAGTTTTGACAGATGTCATGTTGACTAACAATTCAAAATTGTTTGTATGGGTTTGTGCACATGTGTTTGTGTGTGAGATCTGAGCCATTTACAAATGATTAATATGCCTATGATTATGACTATTTCAAGGGTGACATTCCATGTTATTGAAAAATACTTTTATTATTTTATTTTTGTCTAGAAGAATGAGGGTAGAGGTCAGAGGTGCCGGGGACGGGGGGAGGTAAGAGGATTCACTAGAGATAGAGTGGACAGCAGAACAGGTGGATCTACTGAAATGCACTGCTGAGGGGAGCAGCGGGTGATACAGGAGAGGTCTGCTGCGCCATTTGGGAAGCTCCCTGGCCGGGGATCGAACTAGGCCATAGTGGTATACAGGTATACAGTGGTATAATTCAATACATGTATATTCTACATTATGACCCCTTCCTAACTTCTAGTTTCCATCTACCATAATGCACGTGACTCCTTGTCCTCAATTTGCGCACTCCCTACCTACTTTCCCCTCTGGTTACCACTGTTTATTTCTCATAATCTAGGAATTTGTTTTTGTCTTATTTCTAAGAATTAGGTGTACACTTTAATATTTTGTTATCTGATTTTACTACATTAAGGTCATCACTAAAAATTTAGCTTTCATATGACACCTTACGGTTGACTCCCCTTTATCCATTTGACCCACCCAATCCCTTGTTTTCTCTGGTAAGCATCATTCTGTTGTCACAACCTAAGGGTGTGACTTGGTTTTTATTTGTAATTTTTCTTTACATTATAATTTTTTTGTTGTTTTTTGATTACCATACTAGTATGGGCATTCTTCCCTACACCAAAAATTTAATCAAGGAGATGAAATAGAATAATAATGAAAGTACAAACACAACAGTAACAAAAAAATTCTAACTCCCAGTAACAACTCAACATAAAAGAGGATTTATAGCCTCAGGACAAGATCATTCCTTCTTGAATTTCTAACTAGTCAAATTCTGTATATTTTACAGGAAATGCTTGTAGAGTAGCATTGTGTCCATAAAACTACCCTGTTGTTTCTATCACCATCAGATTTCCTAAGCACTAGTGTTTTTCTATGTACTGATTTAAACAATCTCTAATGTGATTTATTAACTATTGTCTTATCCTAGTGTCTGTCATCTTCTGTAATGCTGGACACCAGCTAATATTCCTTTAGGTCTTAGGTGGTATGAAGAGAGTGGGAGAGGTCTAATAAATACTTGCGTATAACCTTCCTGTTAACCAGCATGCCCATTAGTCAATATAAATTTGATGAAATTATCCTCAAATGTGTCTGTTTTCTTTTATCATTTTAGGCATAAACTGGCTTGTTTTACTTGGTAGAGACCATTGCCACTCCTGGTTTACCTAGCTTCAACTATTTGCAAATAGTCTGGGAAGTATTTGGAAAGTATACTGTATTTTGAATTTTACTGATACTCAAATTTGTATCTCATAATGTAAACTCACTTGGTGAGTTAATTTAACTGATAGCTCAACATCCACATCACAGTTTGCATTTTGTCACAGTATTTCTCTACTTATTATGAATCAGCATCAATGCTCATGAAAAACTAAAATCACTTTGTAAAGAGAGACAAACTCAGATGACTCTTGAGACTCATTCCCTTCCCCCTTTAGTAGTTGAGCAATAAGCTGGCTCAGCAGATCTGCATTAACATAGTTAAAAAAATATATTAAGAGCCCCTGAGACACAGTGGTTATTTCTTTCTACAAAATGAAACTAAGGCAATGAGGAGTGGGAGCATGGCCAGGTGGAAGGAGGGGAAGGAGGGAACTCAGTGGAACATAGTGGAGGATTATGTTTGGTAGTAGATCTAGTATGAAAACATACCTTTGCAGAGGATTGAATCTGTAGGCCTAAACAATACAATGATGTAAATGTAATTTACCTCAATAAACACATTAAAAAAAAAAACGCTTTTCTAATTCTTGCCCCATTTCCCCATAAATAATGTATAGACACAGTGGTGTTCAGTGCAGCTGTGTCCACTTGATTTGCACAAATCAAGTGATCACAGCTACACTCTGTGACCTAATGGCATCTTCAGGGCCGTGTCTCTCTGGGCAGTTCCATATCTATAGGTTTTCCTAATTCTACCACAGTTTACCCTTTCATGGTGTGGTGCCTATCTCTAGCTTTGCCTTGACTGGGAAAATGACTTTGAGGAAGAAGTCAAGTGCTAAAGTTGTAGATCAGAATTTACAGATACTAGATTTTAAACAGTGTGTGTGTATGTGTATGCATGCAAGAAGAAGCTTAAGAAGCTTTTTTATTGTAACTACTGGTAACAAGTAGTAAACAGTGAGTAATAGATTCCATTTTATTAATTAGGAAGATTTTTATATACTATGAGGGGGTATACCTGAGAATATATTTTTAAGTGAAAAAAGCAAGGAAGGGAACAGCGTGTATACAAGCTTTTGTACAAGAAGTGGGGCAAGGTAAGACATACATTTTCTTGGATTTACCTGAAAGAAATACTGGAAATATAAACTAAGAGGTAGAGTTCCCTAATAGTATTTATGTAAAATGGGAACTAAGGTGTGTATCGACACCTGTAGTGAGACTTCCCTGTGGATATTCAGCAGTGTAACTTCAATTGCTAATTTTTTTTTTAATTCTCAGCCTGTTAAATTGAAAATTAACTTATCAGTGGTTCATTTTCTTTTTCTTAAAATATTTTAGGTTAAAAAAACAAATAAATGATGAGTTAAAATGCTGACATTCACAGAATTCATTAATCTACTATGATTTTTTGAATAGAAAGAAAATGTATGAATTAAAATACACAATAAATAAATCCTGAAAAAAGTTGTATAGTTACAAGGAAAAAATATTTTCTTGTATAACCACAGGAATAAAACATAAACATTAGTTTTAATGTGATCTAATCTCAAACCTAAAAATCTCCTTGTTCTCATTGTAATAAATCTGTTTTGCTCACACATCTATGTGCAGTCTGTAAGAAGAGCTTTCAGAGATGTTGTGTTACAAAAGAAAGACAGTGATACAGTGAAGTTATGAAATATCAAAAATGTTTTTTTGTAACAAAAAATAGGATTTTTATTGGTATATAGAATTATTTTGTATGGATTCAAATGCCCAGTGGTGGTAAAACAGTAAGATCTTAGAGTGTATTATATGGCACCTTTAAACTTATAATTAAGTAATTAATTTACAATTCAGACATCTTAATTAGACACCTAATCAAGGTTACATTTCCACATTAGAATTGACATATGCTTTAAAGTTCAAGATAAATCAAACTTGAACAGTTGTATCATATATATTTTTAAAGTTCACATTAAAATGTTGAGGTGACAAAGAGAAAAGAAGAAATGGAAAGAACCAGTCCTGAAACCACCTGGAGGGGAGGTATTATATTCGTAGTTTAATAGGAATCCCAATGGTCAGCCCCTCTCTCCCCATCCTCAGAACCTCTCCTACAGAAATGTTTTAAGAGGAATTAGAAGAGTAATGAAGCATAAGAAAGCTATTTCATTTATCTTTGTTTAAGTTATTGTAACCATTTAAATTAAATTTGAGTTTTAGTAGCTTTAAACATTTTAGTTTTGCTTAATTAATTGTAAGTAGAAACAAGATTTGTGACAGAACTACTATGCTAAATAGACATTGGGATGATATATTTTACTACCAAATGGAAATGTGACAGTTTCACTCTATCAGAGGCATAAATGCTTTTCCTAGGACTTATTTCTACTTTTCAGAAAGAAACTTAAAAAGCTGATTTTAATGAAAAGTGTGTATCCTCCTTGGAATTTAGTAGCTTTTGCTGATCTCTCAATATCCAGCTATCAAAACACTGAAAAAACTCCATGATTTTAGATACTACGTATTTCAATCAATAATGCATATATATTCCAGTTTTCAGGATAGCAAGTTTCTGTTAAATGATTGTATTTGCATAATGGAGTTCCATGAAAATGACAGTGGCATATTATAGGAAAAAAATGTGTTAAAATATTTCCCAAATAAAAATCTAAAAATGTAATATATTACATTATCAGAAATTCAGGTGCTTTAGCCATTTAATTAGTTTGCTAGCCTGGTAGTGTAACCATCAATAATGAACACTTGAGGAAATTTGCTAAGTGTTACACCATCTTAAAATAAATCCTTCTAACTTTCCCTCTCCTGAAATTCACCATTTCTTTTCATATAATGTTTTATTAGTTATTTTTATATTCTTCGACTTTTTTTCTGAACAATTTCTCTTAGTATCTATAGAGTTAAACTTGAATGGGGGAAAATAGTACAAAGATAAAAGTGTTATACATTGTCTATACCTTAGTCTTTCTGTGCCTTTGAAATATATCATTTTCTACCTGTGATTTATGTTTGTTGAGTTACTATCACAGTGCCATGGAAAGAGCTCTAGAGATCTTTTATAAACCCTGACTCAAAGTAGGCTCTACCAGTTCTTAGCAGAATGACATGGGATAAATGCTCTGATCTGCAGGATCTCGTGAGTCCGTAGCAAGAAGATAGTGCTACCAATGACCAAGTACATAATGTAATCAAACAATACTTTCCCCCAGTTTTTCTAATTGTTTAATAAACTGATAGCTGTCTGGAGGTTGTCATATTGTATACATCACGTTTTTTAATTCTTAAACCAGGCACTGTGCTAAGTACTGATAGGCTTTGGTAGAGAGAGCTAACTATCTGGACATTTACGTGAACAAGATGTTCAGTGTGCTATGCTATTAAATTAACTTATTTCATTGTTATAAAAAAGCCACAGGATGTTTTCGTAGCACTGTCAAAAGAAGGGTTTTATGGTTAAAACTCTCTCAAGAGACAACACTTTGAATGTTTACATTCAGCAAAAATAATGTCTACATTTGCATGTTTACATTCAGAAAAAAAATCCTATTGCTTTACCCACTAAGTATAACACATTTCTTTTGCTAATGAAATACTGATTCATTGTTAACATTCAGCCAAGGGGTACCCAGGGACCCCCAAACTGTTAAGGGATGCTTGCTCTAGAAGGGATTTGGCCATCTATGATCACAAGGCAAAGGAAGTGTGATAGATTTTTAGTTGAACTGGTATGCATAGAGAAGAGATTTCAAATACTAGTTTCTTGATAAAACTCCAAAAATTATTCATTCCCACAGAGGCAAGTGCCCAGCCAAACAGACTTGGCCTGAAGCAGGGTGACTGAGTCTGCTTACTGCACACAAAAGGAGGGGCTGCTCAAAACTTCAGTTTCTCTCAAAGGACAATAGTGCCTTTACCATTGTTATGTAATACACTGTACATCAGCTTGTGATTGCAACTTTGAATTCATTAATAAGGCTACTTCCAGAACCACAAAAGCCCCTATTAAATCTTACCCCATTGAACCTCCTGACTCCTCCTCACTAAATTATTTGGAAAAAGAGAGGAGGAAGAATTCAAAGTCCTTTTTTTTGGAATTCAACCCAGGATATTCTGTCCTGTGTGATCTAACCATAATCACAGGGACTACTCAACACTGGTCCCTGCTGCCATTGCATTCCACTAGAACTTGAAGTGTCTGTTCATCATGCCTTTTGCTTGACAAATATAGGACCACATTACGATTTGATTGTACTGAATATTTTTATAGACAAATAGGAAAAAGGGAAAAACCTCTGTCTCAGATTTTTAAATTGAGGATTATTGGTGCTTTGGTGATGGGTATGGGGTGATAATAAACAGCGGGGAAATTTTGAAACTATAGCTCTGGATTATAAATAGAGTTGCAAACCAATGATACAAGACCAATTAGATACAATTTAAAAATAAATAAATAAAACTTACTTGTAAAATCTTGGGAAGCTAAAGTTGGGAAATCTCTGAACATTCATAAGCAGATTTTCTTTTGGCTCATTAGCAGGCTTAGGTTATTAATAATAAATCATACTAAGAATCTGATAGTCAGAGAAGGACCTTTCATTTAACAGAGGAAAATCTAAGTCAGTACACATTGTAGGCCATTCATTTGAGCTATGGGTGGTTCTCAGGAGCTGGAACAAAATGCCAGCAAGGTATAAAATGGCATCAGGCGTAGTCTTGCCTATAAATATTTTCAGATTTATAGCTTTTGGTCTGAAGAACTTATTGTGTGAGGAAATACAGTGTGAATAAATGGAAATTGTACTCCACTGAAGTAAGAAAGGGGAAAATACAGTTTTATTTCTTGCCCAACATTTCTGCATCATATCTCTAAGTGTGCAGTCATAAATCTGAGATGAATCTCAGGAAATGGTGTAAAAGATTTCATTGCTAATCTGTCAGATTTAGAATTCTCTGCATTCAGTCAGTAAGAGACAGGACAGAGGCAAACAATATGACCAGAAAACCTGGAGGAACTTCAGATTTCCTGGTCATGTAGTGCAAGGATTTGAAACTGTGAAGAAATGAAGATTAGTTTTAAATTACTTTCACTCTGAGAATACCATATAAACATCTAAAAATCTAACCACTGACTGTCAGACCTGTAAATCAGGCTTTTGATCATTAAATAGACAAAATATGTAAGGAATTATGATAAATAAACCTATTGTATTCTCTGCCTTAACAAAATACAAAAATTTGCCCAAATGGAAACAGCTATTCTTTATGGAATGTAGCAACCACTATCCTATTGATTGAAGGTATTCACTATTTAAAATTGCTGATCTTAAGGGGTTAAATTAGAAATAATATGTAATAATGTGATTTGGGACATTAAATGATATAATATATGTAAACTAAGTTACTGGGTTCCCGTTGTTCTTCAGTTAGCAGTGACTAAGATTATTATTATGGAGCTAGAACTAAAGTTTCAAACTTTATTATATTAAAATATCATTGAAATGAATACATAACTTATTTTATGTATTTTTCTAAGCCTATGCAGAGTAGTTTTTCACCTTTGGAGTCACTTTATTCCTTTAGTTTGTTTCAAAATATTTTCTATATATATATAGGTACACAGATATGATAGAATACATAGCTATGTATCTACCTGGAAATATAGGTATCATTTATTACTGCCTGTATATCTATGTACATTTTGTCTGATCCATGTATCTTGTAAGAACAAGGACATTTTCCAAAGTAATCTCAGGATTACCAGAAGAAATTTAATATGTCATTTTATTTACTAGCTGAGCCACATTCAATTTTTTCTAAGTATAATTTTTAGTTATTTAACTTTTCTGGATATAATCAAATTCCATATGTTAGTTTTGGTTATCATGTCTTTTCAATTTTCTTTAATCAGAATAATCTCCCACTTTTCTCAAATATTTCTCATGACATATTTTTTGAATATTCTAAACCAGAATGTTTATCAAGTGTCCCATATTCTTTATTTTCCTGATTGTTTCCTTGTGACTAAATTCACATTAAACATATTTTGCAGTAATATGATAAAGGTGATGTCGTGTCCTCATTAAAATTGCATCAGCAGACACATGAAAGCTGCAGTGTGCTGGAGAGACAACTGTTAACATCTCAGGAATTTTCTGAGGTAGTTTGTTACACACAGTTGTTATTAAAATAAGTGACATAAACTTAAATTATACATGCTAAATGAAGTTAGGATATAGTATGAATTCATCACTTCCTATATTACTACATTTATTCTGTCATGGTAGAAATATGAGTTTTTGGGGTTCACATACCTCTCTTCTAACTTTGCCCTCTGTGATCTCATACTGCTAGCTTGAGGTAGACCTCATTGTTGAAATATTCACCTCGCCCAAATGTTCTGAACGCGAGCTTGGTCTATTGTACTGTTGATTTTTAACAAAATGTTGGATAAGATGTCTTTAATGTGGATTAAATTTGTATTCATGTTGTGTTTTAACTATTACATTTGAGAGTATACCTCAAAATAAGGAAAATGAGAAGATAATTTTTTAGTGTTCAAAAACTTTGCTTTATGGTGTTTTTGTTAGGCACTTATAAAATATTCATGTAGCTGAGTTTATTCATCTTTTATTCCATTGCATCCATTTTTTCATTTATATTTATTAAGGTTTAGCCACAAAAAAACATATTTATCTATATACTTATATATACTTAGTGTATCTTTTGCAATTTGTGTAGCTTCCTTAAAAAAATTATTGCTTTAATCCAGAAGATCAATTAAACCAAAAACTGGTTCTTTGAAAAAACAAACAAAATCGATAAACCTCTAGCAAGGCTTACAAAAAAAGATGGGAGAAAACACAAATAAATAGGATTATAAATGAAAGAGGAGAAATTACAACAGACACAGCAGAAATCAAAAGTATAATCAGAGATTATTATGAACAGCTATATGGAAACAAACTCAACAACTCAGAGGAAATGGATAAATTCCTAGAACTATACAATCACACAAAACTAGATAAAAAAGATATAGAACACCTAAACAGGCCAATCATAAGCAGTGAAATCGAAACTGTAATCAAAACCCTCCCCCAAAACAAAGCCCAGGACCAGATCGTTCATAAACGAATTCTGCCAAATGTTTAAAAATAAACTAGTCCCTATCTTACACAAACTCTTTCAAAAAATCAAGAAGGAAGGAGTATTACCAAACATGTTCTATGAAGCCAACATAACAATAATGCCAAAACCAAAGAAAGACAACACAAAAAAAGAAAATTACAGACCAATCTCTCTAATGAACATTGATGCAAAAATATTCAACAAAACTTAGCCAACAGGATCCAACAATGCATCCAAAAGATAATACACCATGACCAAGTGGGATTTATTCCAGGGACACAAGGATGGTTCAACATCTGAAAATCAATTAACGTAATCCAACACAGCAATAAAATGAAAAATAAAAAACATATGATCATATCAATAGATGCTGAGAAAGCATTCGACAAAGTGCAACATCCATTTATGATAAAGGCCCTTGAAATCCTTGAGATTGAAGGAACATTCTGTAACATAATAAAAGCCGTATATGACAAACCCATAGCCAATATTATCCTCATCAGTGATAAGCTGAAAGCCTTTCCCCTAAGATCAGGAACAAGGCAAGGTTGTCCACTCTCATCATTGCTTTTCAGTATAATACTGGAAGTTCTAGCCAGAGCAATAAGACAAGAGAAAGACATATAAGGAATCCAAATATGGAAGGAAGAAGTTAAACTGTCACTATTTGCAGACGATATGATAACATACATAGAGAATCCAAAAAACGCCATAGAAAAACTACTCAAAATTATAGACTGATTCAGTAAAGTAGCAGGATACAAAATCAATGCACAAAAATCAGTAGCCTTCCTATATACAACCACTCAGTCTGAAGAAGAAGAAATTAAGAGAAACACCCCCTTCAAAATTGAAACCAAAAAAATCAAATACCTGGGAATAAACCTAACAAAAGAGGTAAAGGACTTATACAAAGAAAACTATAAGACACTACTAAGAGAAATATAGGAGGACACACACACAAAAAAATGGAAAGACATCCCCTGCTCATGTATTGGAAGAATTAACATTATCAAAATGGCCATCCTACCAAAAGCAATTTACAGATTCAGGGCTTTCCAATAAAAATCCCAATGACATCCTTCAAAGAAATAGAAGAAATATTGACGGAATTCACATAGAATCACAAAAAAACCTCGAATAGCCAAAGCTCTTCTAACTGAAAGAAAATGGAGGGCTTATGCTCCCAGATTTAAAACTATATACTACAAAGCCATAATAATTAAAACAGCATGGTGCTGGAACAAAAACAGAAGCACAGACCAATAGAATCGAATAGAAAACCCATAAATAAATCCACATATCTATGGACAACTAATCTTTGACAAAGAAGCAAAGAATATACATTGGAACAAGGTTAGCTTGTTTAATAAATGGTGCTGGGAAAACTGGACTGCTACATGCAAAAAAAAAAATGAAGCTAGACTACTATCTCACACCGTGCACAAAAGCCAACCCAAAATGGATAAAAGAGCTGGATGTAAGACCTAAAACCATGGAAGTTATAGAAGAAAACATAGGCACAACTCTACATGACATACACCTCAGCAAAATCTTTCAGGACACATCCCCCAAAGTGAAGGAAATCAAGGAAAAGATAAACAGCTGGGACTACACCAAAATAAAAAGTTTCTGTACAGCAAAAGAGACATTTATCAAAACAGACACCCTACTAATTGGGAGAAAAATCTTTGCACACAATACAACAGATAAAGGACTGATAACAAAAATCTGCAAGGAGCTCACACAACTCAACAAAAACAAAGTCAACAATCCAGTCAAAAAATGGGCAGAAGAGCTAAAAAGACAATTCTCCAAAGCAGAAAAGCAAATGGCCTACAGATACACACAAAAAAATGTTCCACATCACTTATAATCAGGGAAATGCAAATCAAAACCACAATGAGACACCACCTCACACTTGTGAGAATGGTGCACATTAAAAAAAAAAAAGGCAACAACAAATGCTGGCGAGGATGTGGAGAAAAAGGAACTCTCATACACTGTTGGTGGGAATGCAAACTAGTTCAACCACTATGGAAAGCCGAATGGTTTTTCCTCAAAGTGCTAAAAATGGAGCTTCCATACGACCCAGCAATACCACTTTTGGGAATCTACCCAAAGGACACAAAAACACTAATCCAAAAGGATACATGCACGTGTATGTTTATTGCAGACATTCACAATAGCTAAGACATGGAAACGACCCAAATGCCCAAAAATAGATGACTGGATCAAGAAGATGTGGTACATATACACAATGGAATACTATTTGGCATTCAAAAAAGATGAACACATGCAATTCGCAGCAACATGGATGGAGCTAGAAGGCGTCATGCTCAGCAAAAATTGCCAAAAGGAAGAAGAAAATATTGAAATGGTTTCACTTATAACAGGAATGTAGGGGAACCAAATAAAAGGAGACATTTAGTGAGACAGCGAGGATAGGGGCTCAGAGTGGGGAGGAAGGGAGCATGGGGGACTGTGGTGACAGCTCATGGGTGAATTGGTGGTGGGAAGCCTACAGGGAATACACAATAATGTAAAAGACATAAATAATAAAAATAATTAAAATTATTATTTTATTCATTTGAAATTTATTCTACTGTAGATGATGTGGTTTACATTCATTTTTTCTATTCTATTGATTATATTGCTGTCCTATCCTCACTTGGACATTCTCCTTTGGCCAAGATATTTGAGATTTCATCTTTATTGTATTCCATTTCCATACCATATAGATTTATTTTTACATTTTCTTTTCTGCTACATTATCTTTTGGATTTTAAAACCATTACACATTGACTTTAGAGAATTTAGTGTATATTTAAGTATATATTAATTTCAAATAGTTATATCCTTCAAGGATCTTTTTGTTTCTAAGGATTCCTTAGAGATGTTTTCTTATCTGTTTTATTCAAGGAAATAACTTAGTACTTTCATTATTACTAGAATAGTGTTATATTAACATGGGACAATTTATATATTTGTGAAACTTAATCTCTCTCTATGTTCATCATGGGTAACTTTCTATTTTTTTCAGTATATTTTGTATCATTCTGAAGTATTTTAAAGCTTTCCTGAGAAGAACTACTAGAGCTTTATTTTAACTATAGTTGTTTTTAAATATGTTGTTATTTCTATTAAATTTATATATTTTTTTTTACATCATAATGCCAAGTGGCTACTGTTTGATTATATGAAGGTTATTGATTTTGAACATTTTTTTTACCTTGTTTTCTGAATTGTGAAAATAGTCTGTATCTTATAAAACAGTGTTGGATTCACAGAAATATTCAGAAGACTAGATATAGAATCCCCACATAGTTCCCATCCAGTTGTTTTTATTAGTAGTATGGAACACTTTATAAAATGAATAATGGATATTGCTCACTATTATTAATTGAAATCCATGTGTTATTCCAATTTCCTTAACTTTTTTCTGTTCCAGTCTCTTATTCAAGGTACACCATTGCCATTAGTAGTCATGCTTTTTATGTTCCTCATGGCTGTTAACAGTTTCCACACTTCAAGTCTATAATGTCATTTTTATAATAGCAAAATTATACATATATCTAATTTGTAATGTTAGAGAATGACCATGAAAATATTTTGTAGTACAGTTTCACTGTATTAATATTTCAAACTTAGTAAACCTTAGCAATTTCTTTTTTCTCAAAAAATCATTCCAAGTATGTTGATCTTTTCTTAAATGCCAAGTGATGGTCATATTAAGTATATCTATAATATTAAACTAGGGAAATGCTGAGGAAAATGTACAATTAAAGAACTTTAATTTTTTTTAAGACCCAGAGGTTTGGTACATATAAAACCCACTATCTAGTTGCAAAAAACAGTGTTTTAAATTAGGTATAGAGATTTAAAAGAAATAACATACAGTGATTTTTGCTTCCATTGTTTAACTGTGAAGTATCAAAATTTGGGCAAAGGTTAACAAAAATCTTTGATTAATTTAAAAAGTGGCATAATTTTAACCATTGACCTCTACTTCTTGTACTATTGCATTATATTAAATCTCCAGAGAAGTAAATCAGGAATATCTGAGCTGGTCAAGTTGTAGTTTTTCTGGATTCCAAGATCAGCTGAGTCATATCCCCATTTCAGGTTATGTATGTATGATATAAATTTTTTTTAAAGATTTATTTATTTATGCATACAAGCTGGGGTACAGGCCAGAGGCGAGGGGTGGTAAGAAGGTTCATCAGAGACAGAGTGGGGAGTAGAACAGGCAGATGGAGGGAAATACACTGCTGAGGGCAGCAGCGGGTGAGGCAGGAGAGGTCTGCCGCTCCACGTGAGAATCTCACCAGCCGGGCGTCGAACTCGCAGTGCTGCTGCTGACAGCTCCATAGCACAGTGCTTAACTGCTGCGCCACCAGGGAGGCCCTGATATAAAATTTTATATGGAAAAATGAATTTGATAGAGAGAAGCACAAAAATGTATGAAAACCACCGGTGTTTTCACCTGGGCAATCTCTACAACTTCTGTTTTATACTTTCATTTACAGTAGGTTACTGTAAGAAATTTTCAATTCTTCCTATTTTTTGAACTATTTCTCATGTCATTTCATGTCTTTACCACTTCCTTGCTCACTCTCTTGCCTCTTTTAACGTTTTTACAATCTAAATGCCTTTTAAGGAGAAAAAGCTTTCAATATTCAAACATTATTTCAAACTCTAAGTTCAACTTAGCTTCTTTAGTACTTGGTTCTTCTGAGTTTTTTACTCATCTAACAAAACGTGAGTGAAGTCTAAAGGTCATGCTACTTAGTGATTTCTTAGATTCATAACTGCCCTCCAGTTGATATTTTAACGTGATTTTACAATTTTCAAATACTTTATTCATTTATATATATGTTTCAGGTATAACAAATCCCATTTTATAGAATGGGGGAACTAGTCTAGATGTTAAAAATAACATGATTGACATCACCTAGTTAGAAAATGATTGAGCTGGGATTACTCTTCTGACTTCTGGTTTAATATTTTAAATTTAGCCTTCCAAAAGTAGTATTAATTAGACAAAATCAGTTTATTTTTTGACATAGGCTAGAATGACATGACAGTTAATAATTTATTTGACTGCTTACTGTGTTCTTGGCACTAGATTAAGTACTTAATATTACTCTTGCACATATTTCTCATATCAAAACTGAAGAAGTTTAATGTACTTACACATTGTCAAATAACTAATCTATTGTGTACCAGAGTTGAATTTAATTATTTTTACTCTAGAGCATATGGTCTTAATTTATCTCCTATACTGCCATATTAGAAAAGATAGGAGAGGAGTGAAAACGTCAGTGAGAACCTACAATGCACCCTGAATTGAGAAAGAAGCTATAAAACTAAATTCACATAGGGCCTCCCTGGTGGCACAGCGGTTGAGCGCTGTGCTGTGGAGCTGTCAGCACCGCGCAATGCAGGTTCCACGCCCATCCCGGGAGAATCCCACATGGTGCGGCAGACCTCTCCTGCCTTGCCCGCTGCTCCTCTCAGCAGTCTATTTCTGATCTGCCTGTTCTGCTTCCCGCTCTGTCTCTGGTGAACCCTCTCACCACCCCATGCCTCTGGCCTGTACCCCAGCTTGTAAAAATAAAATCTTAAAAAAAAAAACAAAAAAAAACTAAATTCACATGCAAATGAAAGGTGTGCCTTACATTATCTATAAACAGAGCTAAACTCACATTCATTACCTAAGTATACTATATACGTTACGATAAGGATCAGATAAAATGTAGAACATGAAGAATCCAGGAGCAACTATATTTTATAGAGTATGAAGCCAAGTACAAAATATTTTACCCAGAGTCACAGAATAAATGTAATTATCGCATTAGATGGGAAAACCTGATTTGGATCAATATTAGTTCTTTATTGATCTTTCTATGACCAGGAACTACCACAATACTAGGCATTTTAATGACTGCTTATCAAATGAAAAAGTGAATGGGTAAATGAATGAATGAGTGAACATTTAGTGATTCTGACTTCCTGTCCAAGAATCCTGACCTTACTCCCTGCTCAAATCAGTATATAATGTAGAATTTTTTTTTCTCACTATGCAAAGATACCAGAGTTGAGATCTAAAGTGCAACTGTATTGAGGTAGATTTATCCCTTATAGGTTAAGCACTGCGCTGTGGAGCTGTCGGCAGCAGCAACACTAGTTCGACGCCCGGCCAGGGAGATTCCCACACAGCGTGGCAGACCTCTCCTGCCTCAGCCGATGCTCCCCTCAGCAGTGTATTTTGGCCCATCTGCCTGTTCTGCTCCCCCACTCTGTCTCTGGTGAACCCTCTTGCCGCCCCACGCCTCTGGTCTGTACCCCAACTTGTATGCATAAAATAAATAAATCTTTTAAAAAAGAATTATAGTTAAGCAACATAAGGATTAAAGAAAGAAATATTTTTTTCTATAAGATCCTGGAAGTTCTTAAAGAGCACTGTCCCATTCACCATAAAAACAAACTATAATAATTTGTAAACAATAATGATAGATTAACAAAGTGTAGCTTTGTTAACCTAGAATATAAATCAAATAGAATACTTTGTATGAATAAAAGTTTTCCATTGTGTGAATTAAGGTAAATGTTTATAGAAGAGTGTAAATAATATTATTTGTGAAATTCAGTACACAAATCTTGGACTATATTGCTTTGGTTTCATGAAGATGGGGGTCCTAACTTAATTTTTCAGCCCCAGAGTACCTAACATGCTGTACTCATATGTAGTTAGTAATCCATAAAGACTTCTGAGTATAGTTGCATCTTTAAAAAGTTTTCTTTTTCAATTTAAATAAAAAGTAATGTTAAAATTTAGAAGTATCTCCCCTTCCTCCCTCCCCACTTTTACCCCCCTCCCTCCTTCCCTCTCTCCCTTCTTCCCTCGTAAACCATTGCTGTTAATCAAGTGAAACTTAGCAAATTCTCTTAGACTGAAGATGGCATACTTCTTCATCTTGCCCTTTGTGACCACAGACCCTCTTCCAAAGTAGATTTTCACTCTCACAGTAAAACTAATTTTTAAAACAAAATCTCCTTTGTAGGGACTAAATATTATTTCTGGTTACAGGGCAGTAGATCAGATCAGTAGGCAAATAAAATTGGCATTTAAAATACATTGAATATGTGGAAAGATAAAAATAAAAGATGAGAGTTAAAAAAGGAAGAAAATACAGTTTCAGATAAAGCTCAGCTGAAGAGTACTTAGGATATATTTTGATCAGTTTGCAGAGATAATTATCAATATTTCTTTTATATATAGTATATATGTTATTGTTAGTTTTATTTAGTATATACTCTATTGTTTAAACTGTTCGTCCAATGACAACCTCAGTGTGTCTTTAAAAACAACATTTTACATATGCAGGCATATCTTAGACCTGGTAGCGTCTAAAACTACTTCTGGATAAATCTGGAAGGCAATAGTTAGCAGAGAGGGAGGACAAAGTCAAGTTAAAGCAAAGACATGATTAAAGTAAATGCAATATGGTAGTTGCTCTCTGTATTTGTTCCAAGGAACATTTGTAATTGCTATTTTATTATCTTACTCTGTTGTATTTTAAGATGAACTAACCATATAGTCACATCAGTCTTATGCAAGAGGAAATACAGATATATAATTATCTTTAATTCTGCACATTTAACCAGGAGTTTGGTGATACCTTACTGAAATAACATAAGCCAACTTATGCGTAACAAGGAAACTTGAACTCTACAAGGTGAAAGCATTGTGGTATCTAAGCTGTGTTCTTTAGGTGCTCAGCATAAGTAGCATTGTCCATCAGGATGCATTACATAGTGGGCAGACAAGTAGTCTGATTTTCCAGACTTCACCCCATGCACAAGCACACAATTGTTTCACAACTTCATGCTTTAGTCAGAATAGTTCCATTTTATCTTTTTTTAAATTAATTAATTATTTTTTTATTTGTGTCTTTTACATTACTGTATATTCCCCGTAGGTTTCCCACCACCAATTCACCCGTGAACCATCACCAAAGTCCCCTTTGCTCCCCTCTCCCCTGTTCTGAGCCCCAATCCACCCCCCTCTCTCACTGGTTGACACTCTTGTATTTGGTTCCCCTACATTGCTGTTATAAGTGAGACCATTCTATATTTTTCTTTTTCCTTTTGGCTTATTTCACTGAGCATGATTCCTTCTAGTTCCATCCATGTTGCTGCAAATTGCATGTGTTTATCTTTTTTGAATGCTGAATAATATTCCATTATGTATATGTACCACATCTTCTTGATCCAGTCATCTCTTTTTGGCATCTGAGGCTGTGGAGAAAAAGGAACTCTTCTACACTGCTGGTGGGAATGCAAACTGGTCCAACCACTGTGGAAAGCCGTATGGCGTTTCCTCAAATTAATAAACGTGGAGCTACCATATGACCCAGCAATACCACTTTTGAGAATCTACCCAAAGGACAAAAAATCACTAATCCAAAAGGATACATGCACCCATATGTTTATTGCAGCACTATTTACAATAGCGAAGACATTTTATCTTTTTGTATTGTTGTTAATATTGACATTTTATCATTTCATTTAAGAAAGAGATTTCATCAGATTTTTTGAACTGTTGCACTAAATGAAATAAAAAATATATAAAGATTGATTTGATATTTTATAAACATAATTAAGTGATAGGGAAATCACACAGCTGCTATAACATGTTGTCATTTTTTTTACATTCAAGTCAATATATAGAAGAGTCTGTAGTTAGTATCCTTCTTACTAAAGTTGATGTTTCTTGCTCTCTAAGCACCTCTGGTTAGATGACCCATGGGCTGAAGTCCATTTTTAACAACACTAAAATGTGTAATCCCTTACTACAAAATAAAGTGCATTTTATTATAGAGCAAAAATAAATTTAGATAGGGCCTCTCTGGTGGCGCAGCGGTTAAGCGCTGCGCTGTGGAGCTGTCGGCAGCAAAGACGTGAGTTTGACGCCCGGCCAGGGAGATTCCCACATGGCAAGGCAGACCTCTCCTGCCTAACCCGCTGCTCCCCTCAGCAGTGTATTTCTGTCAATCTGCCTGTTCTGCTCCCCACTCTGTGGTGAACCCTCTCACTACCCCAGCCTCTGGCCTGTACCCCAGCTTGTATGCATAAATAAACAAATTTTTAATAAATAAATAAATAAATAAATTTAGATAGTCATTGATTTAAATTGAACTTGCATTACTATTCCTTACATTGGACTTATTCTACAGAACTTCCTATGGTGTGGTACCAGTTATAATCTTGGGCCAAACAAACTTTTTTTTTTTTAATGTGTCTAGAGAGTCATTTGAACAGGAAAATGCAAGTTTTTGACAGCATTATCTAATATATAACTGACATTTAATAAACTGTATATTATTAAATCATATGATGAGACGTGCTTTATTAGCTGTTTATATCTGAAATTATCATCACAATAAGAAACATAAACATCAAACCAAAGGCTTATTACTTAGCACCCTTTATAATTTAATCACTCCTTTCCCTTGACCACAAATGATCATTCATCTGATTTCTCTTACTGTAGATTGATTTAAAATATAAAGATAAAACCATATATTATGTATTCTATTGGATTCTTTCGCTCAGCATAATTTTTTTGAGATGTCTCCATGTTGTTACTTACATCAATAATACATTTTTAATATTCTGTTAATAGTCTGTTAAGTCTGTAATAGTCTGTTAAGTATACCTATAATTAGATGATTCCTCTATTGATGAGTCTGGGTTGTTCCCACTTCTTGTCTGCTAGAAATAATTACTTATAATTACTTATATACAAGTCTTTGTGTGACTATATGTTTTCACTTCCCTTGGGCAAATGAAATATTTAAGAGTATAGTGTAGGAACAAATTGTATCCTATGATATGTATATGTTTAAAATATTAAGGCCGCATGCATATTTTTTTCTTTAATTTTATTTAATTTATATCTTTTACATTATTATGTATCCCCCA
Organism: Scalopus aquaticus; assembly: GCA_004024925.1. Classification (NCBI taxonomy): domain Eukaryota; kingdom Metazoa; phylum Chordata; class Mammalia; order Eulipotyphla; family Talpidae; genus Scalopus; species Scalopus aquaticus. Next base: position 16,496 of record PVIJ01010666.1, on the reverse strand, counting down.
TAAGTTTCCCACCACCAATTCACCCATGAACCATCACCATAGTCCTTTGTGCTCTTTTCTCCCCTGTTTGGTCCTTCTTCCTTCCCCTCCCCTATACATTTAAAAAAAAAAAAACTTTTCCACATTAGGTTTGCTTCTACAATTTTTCCAACTCTATTGATCAAACAGAACCATGTAGAAACAGCACAACACATTTGCCATGAGCTGGTTTCACAGCCACTTACATCTGACTATGTCTTCAACAATGATGTATTCACTTGCTTTTACAAATAGTCCTTTTAGTTTGGGGACTTAAAAATCCCTTTATACAGAGAGCATAATTCTTCCTTAGGGCTTGTCTAAATATTTGTTTTGTTGCATTTTAGTGTTCTATTTTATATATAAGCTGCCAACTTAAGCTACTTTATTCTACTAGTATAGGGAATTCTTATGTCCCATAAAGCAAACCTCAGTCGAGTAACCCTGAATAATACGTCTAAAACTCTAATATAGATCTGAATTACTGTCTTATTGAACAACATTTCCTCAGTAATGTGGAACTTCTTTCACATTTTTCCATTTTTTAGCTCAGTGAAATAGGAGTGTCAGGGTTGGACATCCTGTTTAGCCTTACATAATATCTGTGACTGGAACGCAGCATGCAGTTTTTGCTTTATTACTGTGCTTGGGATTACTTTGCAAGTCTAGATAGATGAATTTGGTTATAACCATTGATATTATATCTGACCACCTAACAATTTCTAACAGCAAAAGATTTCTGTAGGTTAAAAAATACATATCCCCACTGGGAAGTCAAACCACAACTTTCCTTCCCCTCAAAATCTTTGTAATAGAACAATTTTGTAAAACCAGTTTCCAGGAGACTGAAAATGTGGTACATAAAATAATGAAGCAGCTGTTTTTATAGAGCCAAAAATCTTCTATAGATAGAAGGAGAATAACATGGGGCCAGATAAGGGATATTTCTCTCTATCTGTTATCACAGTCTCCTTTAGCATTTGCTCTGATAATGAAGACATACACTGCAATTTTCTTCTCACCTATTGAAACTTTTGTCTGTGTCCACATCAGCTTTAAATATCATGTCACATTGATAGACCTACTGCAAAGTGACAAGGCCAGCTTTGCTCTCTTGCAGTAAATTTTGCAGTCTTGCTTTTTTTTTTTTTTTATTGTTTTTGTATCCTTGAAATGGCACATTCAAACTTAAGGAGATCTTTGGAAACAGCTATTGCTTGTCTTTCCCCCCATGACAAAATAATAAATATATATTACAAAAATTTACACAAATCAATTACAAAGAAAAATTTTACACATAATATTCATCTTTGTCTTGCATCTATTTGCAATGTTTTATATAGTTAGAATGCGTATGTTTTTAAGCAGTTAGTAGCATATTAAGTATATTTCTTTGCCTTCAGATATTCTTTTAAACTCTTAGTATCTGCAGAATAGCTTTTTTGAAAAACAATTAAATTTTATTTTTATTTTTATTTTTTTAAAGATTTATTTTTTATTTATACATACAAGTTGGGGTACAGGCCAGAGGCGTGGGGTGGCGAGAGGGTTCACCAGAGACAGAGCGGGGAGCAGAACAGGCAGATTAGAAATACACTGCTGAGGGGAGCAGCGGGCAAGGCAGGAGAGGTCTGCCACGCCATGTGGGATTCTCCCCCAGCCAGGCGTGGAATTCGCGTCGCCGCTGGCAACAGCTTCACAACGCAGCGCTTAACCGCTGCGCCACCGGGGAGGCCCAGCAATTAAATTTTAAATTAGGTAACCTCTTTGTAGCATTAGTTCTCAGGATGAGACCACCAATTCAAATATATGGTTTGTATGGCATAAGTTGATGGGTAAGGTAAGATATTCCTCACTCAGATATGTCAGAATTTGTCCGGTATTTATTGTAGCAGTGTTCATACCCTAGAGTCAAAGATCAGAGTGTGTTATTCATCATCAGTTGCTGTCATTGTCTACTACTACTGTAGTACTGCTGTTAATGCTGCCACAACCTCATTACCACCACTTCCATTACTAATATCGTTATTATCACATTGTTTCCAATAATAGCATACCTCACACCTACAGGGCAATAAGTAATCGTGATGTCACAGTTCTCAATGGTGTCATCAGTTACTGACTGTAAAGAACCTTACATTGTCCTATTTGGTCTAGGCAAAATAAGTTTAATAAATTGCTTTTAACCTGCTTTTGTGATCTAAAATTGTCCTCAGCATTTCAAAAGAAAGGTGTCCTGACACTTCAAAGTTTATTTAAACAAATGTTATCTTTCCTGATACACTGTAACTAAACCTGCAACAGACTTGAAGAGAGAATGATAGAATTAAATGGTATTTTATAAATTGTTTAGTAAAATCCTTTCATTTCCTTCTGAAGAAACTGAGCTCTCAAGGAGTTAAGTACTTGTTTGAGATCACAAGCTATTATAGGCAGAATTTGACCTAGAATCCAGATATTCAATTTTTACATTATGTTCTTCCACAGTTCTTACCTTACTGTAAAAAGCTTGGCATGTTACCTGCCTTGGGTTTTCAGTTCATAATTTGAAAATAGGAGATAAAATCACAGCTCTGTCTAAAACACATTTAATAGTTTTCCTGTCTAGTGTAGCTTGCTTCATATAGAATTTTGGGAAAGAGGGGGAAAAAATAGGAGTGGCCCGGGAGCATTTATTTGGCACAGACATGGCATTCTATTGCTCATGCTATGGGCTAAAACTGAATTCATCTCAAGCCTTTGTGACTTAAAGCCAGGATACCAGCTATAGAAACAAGAGGGATTTCTTTCAGTTGGATTTTCAAAGAATACATATGGTTCCAGATAGGTGACAGTGAAGTATTTGTTCCGGACATCAACTTTGCTGAGGTCCAGGAAGTCGAACTGGCAGAAGAAGAGATGATGAAGGACCAATCTGGTACTGTTCTGAGCAAAGCCTCTAAAAAGCTGACCTTCCTTTCTCTATGTGGCTTGAAGCTCACTTTCTAAACTTGTGTGTTTTATCTACTCAATTCCCACTTACCATGTAATTCTAAGTTACCACACTACAAGCTTGCTTATGAAACGAACTCTGTACTTTATTTTGAAGAAGCCTCTATTTGTTCTGTGATGTTAGATAGGTTCTTGTAACTCTAAGATTCATTTTTGTCAGATATGGTATTAAAATGATATTTGCTTTTTCAAGTTTATTGTTAAGACAAAATGAGAACTATAATGTGAACTTAATGAATTGTATTAATCAATGAATTATATTAAGATTTAAATAAAAATGATTATCTCACCTGCTGTTTTCAAAAAGAAGAATGCCCAGGTTCCAATTTGAGTTTGGATATTTCTAGTATTTAAACTTTCCCAAAATATGCATTTATCCAATCCTTATTTTCATTAGTGTTTCATATTTTTATTTAATCTTCAACCTTGAATACTTCTTATAATAGGGTTCACTAATTAGAAATCAGGCACTGGTATTCAGAGCAAGATCAGCAACTCACTGGTGGTTGGAAAATATAATGAAATCGATGATGACACTTTCATTTACGACTCTTACTGATCTTCTCTGTACTTATTTTGTTATGTGTTTCATTGTTCTGTTGGGAACAAAGGAATGACTCTTCACATGATTCTTGATAGAAATATAGGAATTGATGTTAAAGTAAAATTTATTTTGTGTGATTTGATCATTAGGCCTTTACAAAGGCTTTATATAAACTTAAGTGATTATAATGAGTTTCACTGATGATAATCATCGTAGTCCAGACTCAACTACAAGGCATCAAGTGATTGGATATTTGATAGCAGTTGTCCTTGTTAGATATCTCACTAGCAAATTAATAGAGATTTATTTCATAGAAAGTATATTATCAACTAAGGCTCAAGGTTGTGTCTCCTCTGATAACAATATTCTACATGCTCAAGATTTATCTGCCCAAGTTCTTCTCTTTGACAACATGTTTAATCATATCCTCTTTTATATGATAGATGCGTCCTTCCCTCTTACTTTAGGATATATTTTTTAAATTATGCAACTTAGTTTTATTCAAACTATATTTCAGTCAATGGTTGTTTAATGCTCATCCAGACTCCTTAGTTTCTTCATAAGGAATAATCCATATGGTGTTTTAATCTTAACATGCTAGAATAGAAGAACAAAGTGGCTTGTGAAACATGAAAGGATGACAGTGGTGTTTAGAGACAGTTTTGCATTGCTATGGATAATTTTAAGGAGAAAAATCCAATGATATATTGTGGCAAATGCAGATAGTTCTTTATTTGCAGTCTTACCTATTATTTTCCTTCTTGCTTTGTTCCTTAGAAAACACTTATTGTATACCTACTGTTTGCAAAACACTGTATTAGGTTGTAAAAATAGGACAAACTAGATGCCTTTTTTACTTCTGTGAGGGTGAGAAGATGTATGTATTCAGGAAATTAATGTATTTCTAACTGATATGATCAATTAGAGTGAGTTATGTTTCAGTCATTTGAACTCAACAGATTTACCAGTACCCTAGTACTGAGATCTAGATCTAGGGAAATATTTCATCCAGATTAATGTTATGCTTTAAGTTTAGGCAAGAACTCATGAAATCTTAATTTTATAGAAATGTATAGAAATTATCATCTTACTTTTCATCTCCATTTTAAAGATGAGTAAATTGAAACATGAAAACATTTTGAAATTTGTCTAACAGCATACTACTAATTGGTGGCAATGTTAGAATGAAAACCAGATATTGTAACTTCAAGTTCATTAATCTACCACCACATCACAAGTCTAACAGTTTTGTAAAAATACAAGGACTATCTTCCCATATCATGGTACCCACTCATTCCTCTTGGCTTCCTAACATTTCTAAGGGAATTTCTCTGTTTCACCTTCAATCTCAGTCTCAAACCAAATAACTCTATAGGGAACATCTTTTATTTCCATATAGTATCCTTACCTTTTATCCCTTCTGAGGGCAACGACCTTGTTTTATTTGACCCAAGATCCTCAGAATCTCTCATAACAACCCATGCATATAAACATAAAAACCAGACACTCAAATATACTAGCTGAGATGACTTGCTTTTTCTAACCTATTCATTATTGATTAAACAAACATGGGATATTTCTTTATATATTTAGGTAATAATTTGTTCACTATTACTATTTTCTTCACTATTGCTAATTTCTTCACTATTTAGGTAATAATTTCTTCACTATTCTGTGAAGAATAGTACAGCTATTAATGGAAGCAGAATGGAAGCACCTCATTAAATTCTGCTGTTAAGGCCACAACCAGGTTTAAAATTTCATTTTCATAAGTTTTCTGAAACCATCTTCCAGTAGTTTGGTAAAGACTAAAGCAACTAAAGATTGCCCTCTTCTGTCTTGTAAACATAATAGTATTATGGGGGGTGGGGTATAAATTTCAGTCCATAAACACAGATGCATAAGAAAGATTATCTTTGTATTCCCTAAATCAACTAGGATTTAACTTTGCTCATGGGAAATTAAAACATAGTCATTGGGTCTTCCCTTTACCGCTACCCCAATGAACAGGTAAGCCAAAGTGCCAGAGAAATAGTTTCCAAATAGGGGTGATTTCCTCTCTGCTCACCAGGGGACATTTTTACTGATTGAAGAAACTTGGGCTATTCCTTTATATATTTAGGTAATAATTTCTTCATTTACTAAAAATTTAAAAGAAATACCACAGAATGGAAGTAGCTCATTAAATTCTGCTGTTAAGACAGTAAAAATGTCTGGAGATTTTTTTTTATTGTCACAACATGGTAGTTTCTAACTGTGTGTGATGGGGAGAAGCTAGAGATAGTGCTGAACATCACACAATACACAGCTAGCCTCTTATAACCAGAATTGTCCATAGCAAGATTTCAGTAGTACCAAGTCTGAGAAACTATTTTCTAAAGTTTTACTATACCAATACATTAGAGAGACCTATCAGTGTCTCTCATTGATGTGTCATATGTGCACATGGCTTACCAATGAGATGCCTTTTGTCCTAACTCATGTGGTTCTCTTGGGTTTACTACTGCCTCTTTCTATGACAGGTTTGTGGCACAAAATCTTGGTGACTTGAAACTCTGGACTAGATTTAGTAGATGGTGTTTATTCTGAATTTTATATTCATCATGCACTGCCAAGGAGATGTGTAGAGTTACTACTGCTGATGGGGTACATAGATGTCTTCCTGGCTTTTTAAGCCTGAAAGTCTTGAGCTTTTAAAAGATCTTTCTCTACTATTTTTACTTCCCGTGGGTTTAAAAGAAAACGAGAAATCTGTCCCTCAATTTTTTCCTTAGGCAAGGAATTATTAAATCAACACATATTGAGGTTAGAAGACAAAAGTTTATACATTAATCAATAGCTCAAAAATGTTCATATGACCTTCCTGTGACACTGATACCAAGACTATTAGTCATTAAATCATTTATTCCTTCATTCAATTAGGAAGTTATTCTTGAGCACCTAGTGTATTTTGTTTAAAGTGCCAAGATAGAATGTTAAACAAGATAGACAATATCTCTATTCTCATGAAGGTATATTCTAGTGGGGCAAACCAAAAAAAAAGGAAAAATATAATTTCAGGTTATTATGAGATTATCATGAGTAGAGACCTAAAGGACATGCAGGATGATATCAATAAAAGAAGTGGGAAAAGAAAGTTAGCTTTAGATGGTCCAGGAAGACAGGAGAGGCTGAGGATAGACTATCTGAACTCCCATTTTAAGAAGGATTTTATCATGTGAAAGTTGTAGGAAGAACATGTCCAGACAAGACAGTAGTAGATACAAAGGGTCAAAGAGTTTGACTTAGACTAAACTCATGAGTGGTATTTGTTTAAGGAGAAGAAATGGTATGTGTGTGTGTGTATGTGTGTGTGTGTGTGTGTTTGTGTGTATACTACCAGGGATATTTTAAATTTTCTGTAATTCAAAATTGTGTCATTGATTTATCTATTTCTACTTTTAAAATATATTTTAATTCCAGGCTCTTTACTTTGATAATCCCACATTATCCCATATTATCAATTTGACTAGTACATTCTTACTGAACATGTTACACCAGCTTCCTTCTTCAGACTATTGGTAACTCCCTTGCTAACAGCTTCTCTGAATGTCAGACCAGTACTGATATTGCTGTAGCTGTTACTGATTTTAGTAAGCCAATGATGGATATTCAGAGAAGTATGACATTATTAAATCATGGCTATGACTGAGGATTCAACTTTACCCCCCTCCCCACCACTGTCTTCCTTTTTATGTTTGCTGACCACACAAATTTCTTTTTCTATATTTAATATCAAACACTTATAAAATCTGTGCAAATAAATTCTTCTGTATATTAACACAGTCTACCTCTCTCACTAGGGATGCTGAAATCATTAATGAGATTAAGTGTGCAGAAAGCATTGAGTTCTTTGGGAAAAAATGCAATGTAATGAAGTAGTTTCTACCTCAGTTGTTGTTTCATAGCTCAAAAACATTACCATGACCATCTTGTAACACTGATGCCTTGTAACATCTGAATTCTATATATATTTTAACAACAATTTATTGTGACCAAAGTTTAAAATATCACTACTGTTTTTGACAGTCCCAGTTTCTATACAGAATCTCAGCTTGATATATTTTCAAGTTCTATAATTGTTTCTGGCCTCTTTTGTATAAATAGAGATCTTTGATAATAATAATAATAATAATTTATAACAATCAGACAATATCAAAACTGTAGTTTTTTGTAATCACTGAATAATGTTCTTCATTATATTTTATAGTCACAAAAATCTAGGAATGAGGTAATATACTTGCCATTTTATAGGTGAGGAGACTAAGTTTATTTAAAATCACCTTGGACTGCCTAAGGAAGGCTTCATGATAAGCAACAGTTAAAATATGAAATTATGGGCCTCCCTGGTGGTGCAGTGGTTAAGCGCTACTCTGTGGAGCTGTTGCCAGTGGAGATGCAAGTTGGATGCCCGGCCAGAGAGGCAGGGAAGATTCCCACATGGCATGACAACCTCTTCTGCTTGGCCTGCTGCACCTTCAGCAGTGTATTTCCGTCGATCTACCTGTTTTGCTCCCCACTCTGTTTCCGCCTGGCACCTCTGGCCTGTGCCCCAGCCTGGTTGCAAAAATAAATAAATCTTAAAAAAAAACAGGAAAATATGACATAGTTTTTCTAATTTCTGACCTGATAAATAGATGAGTAATGACTGAATTTATTATACTTTTTACAGAAAAAAAATGTGATATATTTTTGGTCTTTTCTAGACACAATCCAGCTTAGAGAAGGAAAATTATTTCCATTATCCTTAAGAACCTATGTTAGAAACTAAGTCTAGTATAAAAGATAATTTTAATCTTATATGTAATTAAAATAAGATCAAATGAGGTTCTTATTTGGAATTTGGGAGAAAGTAATACATGTGGAGTTATATTAAACTCTCTTCAGAGCAAGGAGAATATTTACTCAAAATGAAGCAAATGTAACTGGAGATATCTAGTAAGTACCATTTCAATTAAAAATAACAAAAAATCTGGTTTTATATGGAGTTATAAAAATTCCTCATAAAGTAAGTAATTCGTTAAATTTTTTAGTAATAATTATTACCACTTATAAGTATCAGATATATATTAGGTGCTTGAGAGAGAGCAGTGAACAAAAGTGATTTAGTTCTTTGCCCTCCTAGATTTTCCAGGGTACATACTGCAGGAAATATACCTTGATAAATTAATCACAAAAATAAATTTGTAAACTGTAAAATACTTGTGCAAGTGCAGTGGGTCTAGGAAGACTTTCCACAGAAGCAGCATTGAAATTGAGATCAGAAGTACAAGGAGGACATAACCAGGAAAAGATTACAGGGCATGGAGAGTGGAAGAGAATTCCAATTGAGGGATCAGCATAAACAGAGTCCTGTGGAGGAGGAGAGAATGACGTTTAAGAATCTGGAAAACCCAAATTGTTGGAACACAAATAGGAAAGAGGTGGCTGAAATGGAACTGGAGAGATAATTAGGCAGAAACCAAATCATGGCCTTAGGATGTAATTCCTTAAGAGCTTTACGAAGTAAGGATTTGAGTTCCTGTTTAAAATACTTCAAAAGGAAATAAACCCTTGTTGAGTTTTAAAGAGGAAACTGTTACATGAAGAGAATTTATTACTACCTTTTTTTTTTTTTATCACACTCACTGCAGAATGGAAAATGCATTAGTTAGTGCTAGGAGAGTGATACCTTAAAAGTAGAACAGTTAGAAAACAATGGTAGTCCAGGCAAAGAAGAATTAAAATACTCTTGATGATAAAGATCAAAATTAATTCAATTAATATAACTGAAAAATTGGAACTATTAGAGGAAGGAGGACCTGAGATGGAATCTGGGTTTTGTGTGTGTGTAGCCCTTCGTGACTGGCGGTGAAGATTTACTTCCATGTTTGAGTGGGAATGTCAGGAGTTTGGTTTTGAACATAGACATTCTTTGGTTCAAATTCTTTTCAAAGAAGAGTGTATTTTTAGCTCTTCTAGTTGAGTTATTTGAGTTCTTTTTAGATCTCAGCTATTAATTCCATGTCAGATGTGTAAGACGTACAGCTGGCCAACACTCACATGAAAAAAGAAATGATAAAATTCACTTACGAGGGAAATGCAAATCAAAACCACAGTGAAATATCACCTCACATCTGTGAGAATGGCCCATATCAATAAGACGAGATACAACAAATGTTGGTAAGGATGTAGAGAAAAAGGAACTTTTGTGCACTGTTGGTAGGAATGTAAATCTGTACAGCCCCTGTGAAAAACAGTATGGACTTCTTTCAAAACATTAAAAGTAGATCTACCATATCATCCAGTAATTCCACTCCTAGATATCTAACCAAAAAATACAGAAGCACTAATTCTAAAGGAAATATGCAATCCTATTTTCATTGCAGCAATATTTACAATAGCTAAGCTAGGAAACAATCTAGTGCCCAAAAATAGATGAGTGGATCAAGATGTGGTATTTATACAGAATGGAATACTAGTCAGCTGTTTAGAAAGATAAACTCTTGCCACTTGTGACAACATGGTTGGAGCTGGAGGGGATTTTGCGATGAGAAATAAGTCAGAAGGAGAAAGAAAAATATTGATATTATTACTTATGTGTGGAGCATAGAAAAACAAAACAAAGGTCAGATAAAGTGAAACTAAAAACAAACCCTAGAAATCTGACTGTAGAACTGAGGCTGCTAGAGGGGCGGGGACAGAGAGCAAAGTGGGGAAGGAACACAGTGAGCTATGGTGGGCGACTCTGGGTGCTTTCACGGTGGTGTGGTAAAGGAACATCCGCCAAATAGAGAGATCCTATACTTCTAAAACAGAAAGAACATTGTAAGCCAATGTTACCTCAATTTTAAAAAAGGTACAAATAGACACAATTTTGTTCTGAGGAAACCAAAGTTTAAAAAGTTACACAAATTACCCTAAGTCCCATAATCACTATTTGGAGAGCCAGAGTTCAAATTCAGTTCTGCAGTACTCAACAGTACAGGGTCTTTCTGTTAAATGACACTGCCTCTAATGTAGTTGGTCTCCCATTCCACACAGTGAAAATTGGTTCACACACACACCCTCACACACACACACACACCTTCCAGATGTTAATCCTTCTAAGGTACCGGGTGAGTGAGTAGATATTTTCAAGAGTAAACATTACAGAGTAGCCTATCCTCTCTCCTCCCTTTTTATTTATTTTTTAAAAAGATTTATTTACTGGGCCTCCCTGGTGGCGCAGCGGTTGAGCACTGCGCTGTGGAGCTGTCTGCAGCTTGCAATGAGAGTTCAACGCCCAGCAGGGGAGAATCCCACATGGTGCTGCAGACCTGTCCTGCCTCGCCCGCTGCTTCCCTAAGCACTGTATTTCTGATCTGCCTGTTCTGCTCCCCACTCTGTTTCTGGTGAACCCTCTCGCTGCCCCATGCCTCTGGCCTGTACTGTAGCTTGTATGTATAAGTAAATAAATCTTAAAAAAAAAAGATTTATTTACTTATGCATACCAGCTGGGGTGGTGAGAGGGTTCACCAGAGACAGAGTGGGGAGCAAAACAGGCAGATCGGCCAAAATACACTGCTGAGGGGAGCAGTGGGCTAGGCAGGAGAGGTTTGCGGTGTCATGTGGGAATCTCCCTGCCAGCTGGGCATCGAACTTGCCCTGCAGTGCTAACAGCGCCATAGTGCTGGCTGCGCTTAACCCATTGCGCCACCAGGGAGGCCCTAAAAATATTTGTTCTTTTCATTATCAATGGATTGCAATCCTGAAGAAATTAATGTTATAATTTCAAAGTGATTTGAATACTTCTCTTTCTTGTTTAGTTTCCACTTAAACTATAACAGTTTGTATTTAGCTTTATTTTTGCAATGACATCTTACTCCTTGTGCTACAGAATGCAAAATGCTGCCAGCAAGTCTTTTGAATACTCCCTCATTGATTTTGTTCATGAAAACAAGAGGTGAGTTGTGGTGACTTTGCAAGAAAACTTAATCTCCTGTTAAAGACAAAAGTGCACAAAAGTATGTGAGTGTAAATGGTAGACTTATCTTTTGCAACAGTATCACCAAGAAAATGGTACTTGTGACCTCTGGACAGCAACAGTTGTTCTTGCTTTTAAGTCATTTTCTTCTAATTAAATAAAATATTAAAACCTATGAAGAAGTCATATGTTACTACACAGTAGAGCAAAACCCAATTGATAAACAACAGACATTTATAAGCAACAGATCACATTAGGGACACTTGACAACTTTCAGTTACCAAAAAAGGAGACCCAGGAAAGGGAATTTAGTAACTGAATTAATTCAGATGTTACGTAGTGCTGGTTATGTCAAGGAGGAAAATTACAAAAGTCTTTTCTCAAAAATACTGTAAAAAGAATATGCAAAAATGACAAATATTGACATATATAATTGTGTAGAAGTTCCATAGTGGTGAACTCATGTTATCAACACCCAGAAAAGAGAATGAATTGTCCTGTGATCATAACTGCATAAAGTTGCAGCAAAGAAGTACTGCTTGTACGCCAGCATATAGATCTTCAGCCTCAGTAAGAAAGGGAATATTAGTATCTGATAAGTCAGTTGAAATAAATGCAAAGTGATGGGTGATGTTCATTGCAAGTATTAAAAAGCAAGGAAAGTGCTCATTAAAGACCCATGAGTTGAAAAGAATCTGGGGCCAATAGTGGTTAGGAAATTGGTAGTTTTGCTGCACAGTGTGAACTAAACATTGTAAGTTTCAAGTGGTTCCAAGAGAAGGAAAACTCGTCACAGCCCTGAAATAAGCAAAGAGGATTCATGCATAAAAAGAAGTTTTAAGAGAACCCAGTGCTGGTCTAAGGAGATAGGCCCTGCAGTTTTCCAGTGTTTAAGAGCAAGATAGAGACCTTCTACTTTGCTTTGGTTGCTTTTCATGAAACCTATATATTTGTATTTCATTTTTTTAAAGATTTATTTTTATTTATTTATGCATGCGAGAACTGGGGTGTAGGCCAGAGGTATGGGGAGGTGAAAGGATTCACCAGAGACAGAGTGGGGAGTAGAACAGCCAGATTTACTGAAACATACTGCTAATGGGAGCAGCAGACAAGACAGGGGAGGTCTGCTGTGTGATGTGGGTTCACTCCCTGGCCAGGTTGAACTCATGCCACAGTGGCTGGCAATACCTTGATAGCACTGAGACTTTAACCCCTGCCCTTCCAGGGAGGTCCGATATTTGTATTTCTTGCCAGAATTTTCTTAACCAGAGTTGTAGCAAAGGAATCATAGCTTAAAGAGGCAGTGAAAGCAGAACATGTTTGGTTATTTTTTATTAAATACCTTTTATTAAATACCTTTATCTGTATTTGCAGTAATGGCTTCTCACTGATTGCCTCAGTGAGAAGGAATAAAAACCTTGAACTAGGAAGTTCTGCATAAATCAAGAAAAACATATTAGAAATATGGAAGATAGAGGCATAGTAAAGCAGTAAAGGTCTAGTTTGGACAGATGTATATTGTTGCTCTTGATATGTTTTTATTAATATCCAACTATCCTTTTGGTTATTACTGAGAATTTCATTGAAATTCATGTATGTGCTGGATTGTGGTGATATGTCAGTAAACAGGGCAGACCTGCTCCCTACCTCACAGAGTGGGCAGCTCAACAGTTGGCTGTTTAACCACAAAGATATAATAATAAAGTATGATGAGCGTTATGAGAGTGAAAGTGGGGCCGGAAACACAACCAACTCTAGAAGAATCCTGAAAAAGGCACCTCCCTAAACAAGGGATGTTAAATGGAAATGTAATAAAAGAATATAAGCAACTTTGCTGTTTAGACTAGACACTGATGATTATATGTTATTTATTGTTCAAGGTCCAAGATAATTATTTGTTATTATTTGGTTGACATTTTAATGTCATAGGTCTTTACTGATAATTATATAAATGATCTATAAACATCTTGGTTTGTAGTAAATACATGATGGTTAACCAATTACTACTTATTGGGAGAAAAACTTCCTTCTGATCGTTTTTGCATTCTTTTAAAGAAATCTGTTGAGATATTCATAGATCATAAAACAATATAAAATGTAAGACTCAGTGCTTTATATTATATTCACAAAATTTTATGACCACTAGGTCTGTATAATTCTAAAACATTCTGTAATACCAAAGAGAAATCATAGAGCCTTTGGCTGTTACTGCTCACTCTCCTCTCCTCTACCATTTCCTTTTGGAACCATTAATCAAGTTTCTGTTTCTATAAATCTGCTTATTCTATACATTTCATGTCAATGAAATCATGCACTAGATGGCACTTTGTGATTGACTTCTTTTCACTTAGCATAATATTTTCAAGGTTCACCCATTTTGTAGCATGTATCAGTACTTCATTTATTTTATGACCAAATAATCCATTGTATGCATTTGCTACATTTTGTTTATCCATTCATATATGTTTTATATATTTTTTGTTATTTCCACTTGTTGGCTATTATGGATAGTGCTGCTTTGAATATTTATTTACAAATGTTTGTGTGGACATGTTTTCATTTCCTTGAGTATATAACTAGAGGTAAACTTGTTGGGTCATATTTGTTTCTGTGTTTCCTTTTTGAGTACTGCCAGGGTATTTCCCAAAGCAACTGTACCATTTTGCATTCTGACCAGCATATTTTTTTTTTTGTTTTTTACAGACCCCAGAGGAACTGGAGGATGTTTCTGACCTAGAAGAGGATCATGAGGTCCGCAGCCACACCAGCATTCAGACCGAAGGGAAAACTGACCGGGTACGTCCCCTCCCTTGGGGAGAGCTGGACACTGTGCATTGTTTTGTCAGCCCAGGCAGCCTGGTTGAACAAAGCACAGAGAGAAAATCCTCAGAATGCAGCATGAGTTAGTAGAATAGACCCTTACCAACCAGCAAATGGACAACAACCACCACAACAAATCTGTTACATCATTTATAGATTGAAGGAGAACAGAATAAAGAATGCCACAGCAGCCTGAGAAAAGGCAGGGGAATACAAATTTCCTTTTATGTTTAAAAAGTAATAATTTTGTAATATAGAAATTTAACTCTTAATAACATCCTCTTATTGAATATCTCTCTTGTGAGTTTATTACAGCAATCTGTGCTCTCATACCTAAAGTTTATGAGCTGGCCAATGAAGATAACTCAACACCCCCCCAAGCCAAATTGCCTGAACACAACCAAGATCATATTTAAATATATATAATGATGTCCTCCAGGCATCTTATATCCCTGACACCCCATTTTCTAGGTACTTATATCTCTGTGTTTAGGATATATTCAACTGCTTAGTCTCATGGCAATAAGATTTTAACTTTATATTCTCTCCCACTTTCTTGAAGTTTGTATCCATTGGACTGACAATACCTTTTGACTCATTCCCCAGGTACCATCAATTTGAGAAGATACCATAAGGTCTTGAAGTAGACTAATTTTAGGATTCTTTGAAGGCTTATGTCAGGCTCAGTAAGAAATTCCTGATCACTTCGCAAGACAAGTGTTTGGGGTTTCTTTTTGTTTGCTGCTGTTACTAAGGAGTAATTGCCTTATTGGTTCTTGGATTATGCAGACCCTGCTATATTGAACTTGTACTAGAACCAATTTCAGACAGTGTTAAGTAATGGAATGACAGTTATTTATTATCATTTTACTTTCTGCATTTCAGTCCCAGTAGTTTTGGCTCAACATCATTTGTTACTGCTGTCATCCATGGCAAATGCCACTGGGCATTGTAAAGGTCTGTAACCAACAAATAATGATTTAGACTCCGCTGTCAATGAGAGTGAAATATTAAAAGACCAACAGTGCATGCCTTGTGAAGTAGCAGAGGAACAGCAGTGGAAATTAGTGATTATCTTAATTATTAAACAGGAATACTCACTGGCAGATGTGATAGTTATATCTAGTGATCAGACATTCTACAATGATGTGAGTATGAATTTGATACAGGTTTACAGAAAAGTCTTCAAAGAGCTCTTTGATTATTCTGTCCATCCTATTAACAAGGGTAGAACAGACAATCTTTATCATAAAAACTCAGATTTGAAGTAGATGTGAAAACAGGCTCCTGTTAAGCAAACATATTTTTTAACTTCATGATTATAAAATTTGTATTTAATGGTGTTTGAAGCTGTGGTCCCTACTTGTTGCAGTCCACTTCATGAATATAACATTAAAAACAAAGCTCTCAAAAATTATAATTTCAAAAAATTACAATTTCACCTGCATTTATATAATATTTCAGCATGATAAAGTTATGCCACATTTTAAAAGATACATTATCCAACATATTCAATGATAATCTAAAATTAAATAAATTGTTCTGGACTTGATCACTAAGATCTCTCATATCTTTATTATATTCACTTAAGAGCATGTAGTTTATAAAACTGCTCTGACTAAAACAAATGGCATTGAGACCATTGAATCTATATAAGCACTATAAATAGAAGTAAATTAGGACAGAATTAAGAACAGTTGCCTAGGTTACTGGGCACAACCTTAAAACATAACAGTATCAAATGAATTGGAGCATATCGAATTTTAAAAGAGAAGATTCTTTGTGTAAAAAAGAAGTCATGTACACTCCAGTTCCATGCTGGTAATAAAGAGAACTTCCGCAATGCTGCTTTTAATACACAGTTAGCTGAAAATACTTCACACTGAGAAATTTTTTTTAAATGCCATAATGGGTGATTAATTTTAAAAACTGGAGATATTTTGAAAAGTAGTGGTGAGAGTGGACATCCTTGCCTTGTTCCTGATCTTAGGGGAAAGGCCTTTAGCTTCTCACCGTTGAGGATAACATTGGCCGTGGGTTTCTCATATATGGCTTTTATTATGTTGAGGTATGTTCCTTCTATCCCAAGGATTTCAAGGGCTTTTATCATAAAGGGGTGTTGCACTTTGTCAAATGCTT
>PVIJ01010665.1:0-58979 GCA_004024925.1 Scalopus aquaticus | reverse complement strand
GGGTGGGAGAGAGACACTCAGCGGTGGGGGAGGGGGGAGGGGAGGATAAGGGCACAAAATGGAAGAGAGAATACAGGGGACCATGGAGATGGATCACGCGTGAATTGGTGGTGGGCTGCCCAAGGGGAATACAAAATGTAAAAGACATAAATAACAATAAAAAAAAAATGGAAAAAAAAAACATCTAATCTCAGTGGGAAATACATTTTTCCCTGGGTTGCAAAGCCCAAAGAAGAAGCTCACCAATGCCTGAATTTACCTATTTGTCATAACTATTATACTTTTGTGGTCACTATGAAATTGCCTGCACCGGAAAAGAGCACATTACCCCCGAAAATGAGTCACCACTAAACTGGATTGGGAGTACAGTTATCTAGTCAAACTGGATTGGTAGTTGTCTGTGGCTGACACACATGAGGCCTATCTGACCACATCCTGTTCCTCAAACTTGAATGTTCAAAGAAATCTCAAAATTTACTGAGTTCAAGCCCTTCATTTACAGATTTATGATTTACAGATCTCAGAGATGCCAAGTCTCAGAGCTGATGATCATCATTCATTCAACAAATGAACTGAACAGATTATGGGACTAGGATAAAGAACTTACCACCACACTCTGATTCCACATGGTAAAGACACATGCTTGGAAACAGCATCAAAAAAATTTAATTTTTTTTTTTTCTGTCGGTGGCAGAGATTTGCCAGGTTGTCATTATCTGGTCCCTGCCTATCATTCACCTGTCATCCCACAGTCCCCAGCATGAACTCTTGTTCTTTACATTTCCAGAAATTTCTCACTATAGATTCTTTGCCTTAGCTCAGGCTGCTATAACAAAATTCCATAAACTAGGTGGCTTTTAACCTATATATAAATAAATATATATAAAAATAAATATATATATATATTCCCCTCAACATATACATATATCATTACATATATCAACATATACATATATCATTACAACATATATATATATATATATATATATATATATATATATATATATATATATATATATATGGTGAAGGATGCATTGAATGAAGAGCAGTATTAAGATGGCCATAAATAACACCTACCAATCTGCGCAGCTTGGGTTGAAATATATATTGCTTGCTGTTCTGGAGGCTGAAAGTCCAAGATTAGGGTGCTTGCATAATGCAGCTCTGCTGAGAGCCCTCTTCCACATTGCAGGCTGCCAACTTCCTGTTGAATGTTCACATAATGGGAAAGAGAGCACGCTAGTGTTCAATCCTCTTCTTATAAGGGCATTAATCCCGGTCATGCATTGTTGTTGTTGTGTGTGTGTGTGTTTGTTGTTGTCACTTTTTTCATTTCTGCAAATTAAATGTCATATCTCTCATTAAATGATAAACACAAATATTTTTGTTTGCTATGGCTTCTTTGAAGAAATTTTTATTAGGAAAAAAGTCATCTCCCTTTGGCAGGGTATCAATTAGATGGTAAAGCATTGAAATTAAGGGCAATTGAAAAAAAAAATCACTGTTTTTCTAAGTCAGTTCAAGGATCCTTCCCCGAAAGCTTGGAAAGCACACGACCATCCATGAAGTGCTAGCAAGTGCTTAAAAGCAGAGTTTCAAAGTCAAATGATTTCAAATCCTGACTTGCTCTGGGGTTGTAGTCACATCATTTAACCTCTTGCAGTCTACGTTTTACCATCCACAAAGTGAGTAAATACTAGCTACCTTCATACAGTTGTCATAAGAGCCGATCCTCACGTGAGCTCGTGTAGACAGAGCCCTCGGCCTGGTTGCCTGGGATCCGACATGCATTGGCTGAAGCGCAGGATTAAGGTGGCCATAAACAACGCCTACCCATCTGCCCAGCTTGGGTTGAAAGAAAATCAGAGGTGGCTTTAGGGCTCAAAGAACCAACTCAAGTTTGCTTATCTTCACAGCTGCTGTTCTTTTAAGCAACTTGTTGATCAGAAAATTTTGAAGGAAACTGAGCACCTGCAGAGTTTATGGTCTCTTAAGCTGGCAGTCAGGATTAGGGTACTCTTAAATATTTCGTGCACATTCTCTAGCCCCAAACCATTCTTGTTTTTCGTAAAAGTCTGTTTTACTCTCTGCCTCCTATATATGATATGCCTAATATTTTAAATATTTATTATATCTGGGGGAAACCAGCATACTCTATACACAGTTCCATACCGGGTTCTTCACGTCTGAATGAACCCAGTTGTTGATGGTAAATTGAAGTGGAGAGATCCTCCTCACTGTAGTTACGGCCATAGAGAATGATTTTTTTAAAGATTTATTTTTATTTATTTATGCATGTAAGAACTGTGGTGTAGGCCTGAGGTGCAGGGGGGTGAAAGGATTCACCAGAGACAGAGTGGGGAGCAGAACAGGCAGATCCACTGAAATACACTGCTGACGGGAGCAGCAGGCCAGACAGGAGAGGTGTGCTGCGCCATGTGGGTCAGCTCCCTGGCCGGGATCAAACCCTGGCCTTGGTGGTAATAGCTTGCTAGCTCTGAGACTTAACCCCCCTGCACCACCAAGAGAGCCTGTGCAGAGAATTTTGTGCAGAAGGACCATAATTCATTATCTGGTTCCCTCAGATGGACAACTGTTTCCAAGCAAAATCTTCATGAACAGCCTTTGTACCCACAGGCACATATAGTGTTCATTTAAATTGAGATAATATGTGTTAAGTTGAGCACTGAGGTTGGCAGGCAGGGTAATGCTAACATTTCTTTTTGCTGAACTGTCCTTTCTTCAGGCTCCAGTTAAAATTAAGATCAGCTTCCTGTAGATGTTCATGTGATAGTTTCTGCCAAGTTGGGAGTGGGGATTACTTTCCCCCCTTGTTTCTTTGTCTTTAGAGCTTCACTTTGTTAACTGGACACAAAGTTAGACTCAGAGACATGACTGTCAACTAACTGAGGCTAGCCAACAACCTGGCGCCTTTCCAAACCAATTTTTTGTAGCTGAAGATTGAAATGATTTGGTATATCCTACATCATATTTTAATGCTAAGTAGGGTCAAAGAAGTAACTACTGCCACTGTCAAATTTAGATTACAAAATGACTAATGACCGTGGAACAAAGATGCAAGAAAACCAGAGGCATCCAGAATGCTTTTTAGCTTGAGGAATTTGAGCTCACCAGTAATTGAGCATCAGAGCGCACCCTTTCCCGAACTTCCTCAAGATCCTTGTGTCAAGGATCCCCAGATCTCTGGTAAAAAAAAAAGGATGAATCTGCCTCTTCTGATATCCAGACATCACCAGCATAGACACAGTCCCTAGCACTCCCAAAGTAGTAGTACCTCTGCAGAATATGATCTAACTATTCCTTTTATGCCTAATGTCCAAATTTTAGGTTGGTATTTATTCCTAACATCACCTTATCTCACCTTGAAGCTGGGAGCTTGTCGTTTTTCCCACTATCTCATTTGTTTATTGGTAAAAAGAGGACTGAGTATTTGAAGTGATCAAATAATAATTGTGTTTTGCATGGACATCTCCCAATGAAAGGAGCAGCATACTTACCAGGGTTATACAGTTTGCATTAATTACCTCATGTATTTCTCACTATAGCTCTAAGAGTAAGGCATTATATATTATCCTGTTTATAGCCATGAAACCTGAGGTTCAGAGAAATTAGCTAATTTGCCCAAAGGTATCAGAAGTGAGCAGTGGCATCAGGGTTCAAAACTGACTTTAAAAAACTGTTCTTTCCACAAGTCATATTAAATTTTATTGAATAAAATCCAGAATGCATAATCCTAAACATTCAACTTCAGTGTCCACAGTCCACTGGGAGTGTATACCTGAAATTCTCTCTTATAGGAACTAGCATCATTGTCACACTTAGTCAACAATGATAAATCATACATTATATCCCACCAGGAATAATGACAATAATGTTTGGCATTTCAGGATCCCTTTAAACTTCTCAAAGTACTACCCATATCTACTGAGTTGTTGTTGTTGTTTTTCCTCCTGGAAATTCTGGGATTCCTCAGAGATGAGGTCAAGGGTTTGCCTAGTCAATTGTAAAGTTTCCTGACTTTTCATCCAGTGAAATTTCTCCTGGAGATGAGCTATGTGTTTATACATATGTGATTCAAATATTTCATTAGCTTTTCTTTTTAGGTAAAGGGATAAGTATTTGCTGTAAAAACCAAAAAGCAGGTATCTGGTTTTGAACCCCTTTGTACTCAAAGGTTCTTCCACTTTCATCCTACCTAAGTCATCAAATGGATTGGTGTATAATATTCCATTCCAGACTATGGAAATGATTTCAAAGATATCACTGAAGGACAAATAGTCCCCAGGAAGTCAGGAAATACAATTTTTCCAATTTGTAGCACGGGAACCCATCTAGATTCTCTCACTGGCCCTGGCACCTATTTCTGCCTCTGCCATTCACCCATGTCTGCATCAGTCGGCTAGCTATTGGCCTCCCAGTCTGAACATTTACAATCTATGCTCCCAGAATTCCTTGGCATGGGCTGAGTTTGGTATGTTCCCAGTTTGTGACCCACTTGACATAGTATCTGCTCATTCTAGTGCATAAAATTTGTGAGCTAAACCTACCCCAGCCAGCTGCCCATCAACTTCCTCTGAGGAAGTTGTGTATGTTGTGATCTCTTAAGGATGACTTTGTAAGAACTTTAAATTGGGAGTGAAGTCTACGTACACACATGGTTCCCTGATATGAATGCAGCAAATATTCCATAATCCCTTCCTGACAATGTAAGAGTGTCTCTTGGGCTCTGTCCTAAAATTGTTTTACAATCATTTAACTTACACTCACATCACATCAATTCTGATATGATAATGTAATTTGCATTGATTCGAAGTTACTATCAGGATGAGCTTATAACCATGTCAAAACTTCTGTTGAGTAAATAAAGAACCAATTTTGCATGTGGAGAATGACGGAAAATGGAAAAAATCACAGAAAGAGATCAGAAACAATACCATCTCAGTGGGGAAATTTTAGACATCAAGCTTTTTTTAACACAAAATACCAAAGGTCACTAGTCTCCCACACCAAATACATAGACAATTTTTAAAAACAAATCCATTTTAGTCTGAATCTTGAAACACATCTAAAATATGTGATTTTGCAAAGAACAGTCTAGGATAATTTTAATATTGTTAGTTTTTAAAAATGAGGAAGGATCGCCTTGGGATGTCAGAGGAGTGGAGAGTGGCTGGTGAATGGCTACTTTGCCTCTCTATCCTCATTTGGAATGTGGACGTCAACCAACACAAAGTGGTTGACAGCTAATAACCTAACCTTCTAATGCAAAATTCCAGAATCATTTTCATTTGCGGGTCTGAGGTGCCACCAGAAGGGCAAAACAGACTTCCAAATGTGGTTTTGTCCTTGTTTGTAAAGGACTTGGTGCTCAATTAAGACCGACGGAGCACGCCATACCTCGCCAAGATCCAACGTCTCTGTTTCTCTTGGCAAGAGTTCAATCAGGGGGTGAGTTTGGCCAAAAGTGGATGGAATCAGCATGGAAATGTCCCTTCCCCCATATCATCAGGGCTGAAGAAGGCGGATGGAGACGAAAGGTTTTCAGGCTGAGTTCCCGCCGACCTTAACTGAAATAACTTGCACTCTTTCACATCTGCAGCTGTGTCCTCCTCAGGGAGTTGTCCAACTAAATGTGATTTTAAACATCTGTCAGCTAAATCAGAGCTCCAAATTTAGCACTCGGGAACATTATGTGGATTTGTGATGCTCGCTGGAGAACACTGAATCCATAAACCAAACTCACATGAGACAGCCGGGTGGTACTCTGGTTGGTAATTTCATCTGTGACACATTTAATTTGCCTGCACATTTATGAACGTTATGTAAAGGGAAAGAGTGACCATTTCCCTGCAAACGACTTTCTGAATTGCTTCAAGATCAATAGCCAGAAGGGAAAATCTTTACTCTGAGAACACTGACTATATTCCTAACCAATCATTTGCCTGAAATTAAAAGATATCCCTGCGGGCTGGTTTTGTCTAAACTCGCTGAAATTGTGCTCTCCGCCCTAGCCAGCTCCCCGCATGGTCCTGTTCTAAGGGCTCCGTTCGGAGGAAGAGAAGTTCTGCCTGTGGCCGGCATTCCGGAACGCCATCTTCGAAGACGCGAAAGCACGGAAGAATCACCACGTGGCTCTTTCCTTCCATTGCACTGATGTTTCTGAAGAATGTTCTGCTGTGGGGAGAGCTATACAGCTGGCTTCACTCAAAGACCCCCTTCTTGCTGAGGCAACACTCCTCGAAGATTGGCTAGTAATCCGTAGATGGTGATTTGTAGCCCATTCTATCAATTCCTGAGATCATGGTGTCCTTGAGGGGAGGCCTAGAGGAAATAGCCTTGCAATTCAGTCTGGGCTTCTGATACATGATTTATCACAGTAGACTAAAGCTTGTAAATTTGCTTACTTAGGTTAGTACAAAAGCTTACAGCCTCCAAAGTCCATTTGTGCACCAAGCTTCCCTAGCAACTCAGACAGAGTAAGTTACCCTTTCTCTGAGCTCCCAAGAGTCAATTTGGGTCTCTTATCTGGTATAGATACCTGGTGTTGTTAGGAAGGTTCTTCAAATGCCACTATGACCTCTAGGGAGGCAGAGAAAGGACCTAATTTGTCCATATGCTGCGTATTAGGCCAGGCCCTTAGACTATAACCAACAGCCATTTTTTATATAGTGAATAAATGCTTGAGGGACCTATACTACATTGAACTGCTTAAGACTATATGATTCAGAGGCAAGGAAAGGTGATTCAGGCATGTGGTTGATGACTTTTAGACAGGTACCTCTACAACCCACAAATGGATCAGGCCTGTATGCGGGGAATTGACTCACATAGATTTTCCTTGCTATCAGAGAGAAGATAGTCCTTCCAGAGGTCCCACATGCCATCTAAATGGGGTTGGTTGAGGGCACTGAGCAGACAGGATCTTCTTCTGTCTCTTTTCTGGCACTTGATTAGAGTGCTTGAAATTTATTCCTGGAAGGAATGCATGACGATTCTGCCTTCTTTTTTTTTTTTTAAGATTTATTTATTTATACAAGCTGGGGTATGGGCCAGAGGCGCAGGGCGGCGAGAGGGTTCACCAGGGACAGAGCGGGGAGCAGAACAGGCAGATCAGAAATACACTGCTGAGGAGAGCAGTGGGCGAGGCAGGAGAGGTCTGCCCCGCCATGTGGGATTCTCCCCGGCTGGGCATCGAACTTGCATCGCGAGCTGCCGACAGCTCCACAGCGCAGTGCTCAACTGCTGCGCCACCAGGGAGGCCCCCGATTCTGCCTTCTATTTCATCCATCGTCTGGGATGATACACTTACCTTGGGAGGCCTCATAAGTTAACACCAAATATTGTAGCATCACACAGATTAGAGTTCAAATCCCAGTTCATAATTCACTAGGGTATATTACCCTGGGAAAATTACTAAACTTTTCTGAGCTAGCTCATTAGATGGCAGAAGGAATTAAACAAGCCAGTGTAAGTGCAGTACTGTCTCATGGCTAAAGTTCAGTGTGGTCAATATTATCATTGGGGTTGTAATTAATTTGGACTCCTGTTTGCAAGTGATAAGCATGAGCTGAAACTGGCGTAAGCAAAAACTGCAGGTGTGTCTCACAGAAATTGAGAGCAGGAATGTACCTGTTTGTTGGGGAGGTACTGTCACCTCTTCCCTTCTCTACTTGCTCTCTGGGCTGCCTCTTTTCTCAGGTCCACATCATTGTTGGAGAAAACTTAACACTTTGTTGGAGAAAACTTAACCCCTGATTTGGTAAGTTGTAGGTTCGGATCCCTAAAAAGTGACCAAGGCAAGTCTTTTTCCTGACTTCAGTTTCACATCAAATTGATTCCTCTTGAATCTGGTGCTTGTCCTGCTGTTCAGCTACAGCAGACCTTAGATGAGAGCTGGAGACTGTGGCTTTGGGTGACAGAGGTCACAACTTCACCGTGACCTCCCTCTGGCGCCCACTGCATCAGTGAGGAGACTGATAGAAAGGAAGTGTGGGAAGCAGAAATCATCTAGAGATGGGTAGATATTGCAAAGATACCTTCATACCACTATCAGGATGAAAACAGGACATTTATAAATGTCTTTCCGTACAGAAAAAAAGCAAATACTGCATATATGTTAAATCATAACAATAGTCACTTATAAAGTAAAGATTTATGTGAAACACAAAGTACGGTTTTTAGGTTTTTAGGTGGTGATGATTTGTCAATGCTTTTTGATTTAATAACAAAGCCTTGCTTAATGTGGAAAGACCCTTCAAAGATTAATTACCCTTGAGTCTTTGCCACCTAACACCTTAATAAGGATTAGTTGGCAGCTGGCTGAGAGCTAGGCCCTGGGAGAACATACCAGGCCCAGAGGAGAAGAGATGGGGAGCAGAAAAGGGCCAAAGGCACTGGAAACCAGTTTCTTGTTCCTCACAGTATGTGGATTCTAAGACCTTCTCTTTCTGGAAAGGCAGAAACTTAGTTTAGAATTCTGAAGTTTCCAACATAATTTCACAGAACATGAGTGAACCCCAAACTGGAGATAGCTTAATTATCAGAAAATTCTGATGGTAATAAAAAGGCACTGGGAATACTGTAAAAGGACACCACATGGATTTTAGGGCAAGACTGGTCCCAACTTTCGAAGATCCTGAAGACATCCAAGAGAAACAATTCTATAGAAAGATTCTCCCAGGCCTCCGCCCCCACAGCCTGCAGGCACATCTGACACTCTGTCCCTGGTTCCCACCCCTGAACACAGTGAGGATAATCCAGAAGAAGTCTTTCCATTTGGGCTTTGGCACCCTCCTTCTTCCAGCCTGCGTGTCAGTGTGCAGCTTCTTCTAGTATTCCCCTCAGGGGTTGGGTAGGACAGATGGTCACTGTCATTTAAAGCCAAAGACTTATGAAGCAACTTTGAGAGCATTGTGGGATCTTAACTCCTACCCTAGAGACAGACCCTTGAGACTTTAGCCTGGACAGTGATCCAGGCTCTGAAATGCAGTGGGTAAATCATGTCCACAATCCTGACTGCAGAGTAGAAACTGTTTTTGAAATTGTTCAAGTTGGCCACCTTGAGACATTGCCCAAATGTTTCCTTAAACACTGCTTTTATCTTCAGCAAAGCTATATAAGGCCAAAGCTCCAGAAAAATACACTGCAGTCTAAGACTTTGAGTGCGTGTCCAAGACCCAGACATTAAAAGATTCAGAGTTCTGACGCTCGAGATCCTTCCCTTCTGCTCCCATGACTATCGTTTTAATTAAAACCCTTAATATCGCCAACTTGTACAATTTCAGCAGTGTTTATCCAGAGCCTCAGTCATCTGTGTCTTGTGGAGTGTAGACTTATAAAAGTATCTATATAAGCTACTTACAAAATAACCATTCATTCATGAAAGTAGTTGAGTAATTTAGCACCTATTACATGTCCCCTGTGCCGGAGGTGCTGAGTACAAAATGGTCCATAAGACTCAACCCCATCTCACGGAACCTGCAGACCAGTCAGGGGAAACCGAAAGAGGAAGAGGCAAGGGTGGTGCAAGGTAAGTGTTCACGGGATTAAGGAAAGAATGTTTGATGCAACTGAGAGAACTTGAAAGGTCAGAGGAGGTTTCCTAGAGCAAAGACTAGAGCAGCAGATCTTAAATGGAAGTAAAAGGCCAGGGCAGGGGAGATGGGGCACTCCGCCCTGACGCTCCGGCACGCACTCTCTCCCCCACCGCCCAGTATGAAGCCAGGCTGCAAGCTGAGCTTGCAAAGGCAGGACATGTCTTATGTCTCTGGGAGAGTTAGGTGGCATGAGGTGCTGGACACCCAGAAATGACAACAAAGGTGTTCCTTCTTCCAGAAATTGTTATAATCTGACCTTTTGATTGGCAGCTATCAGAACAGTTAGTCAGGTTAATCTGAATACCTTATCAAATATGCCAAGTAAC
This sequence comes from Scalopus aquaticus, assembly GCA_004024925.1. Lineage (NCBI taxonomy): Eukaryota > Metazoa > Chordata > Mammalia > Eulipotyphla > Talpidae > Scalopus > Scalopus aquaticus. The sequence continues at coordinate 49,036 of PVIJ01010665.1, read as the reverse complement.
TGCTGTGTGCCAAGGAGTGAGGGCGCTTCCTGAAGATAATAGGAGACAGAAAAGAAAGAGGATGATGGAGTAGGGTCTGGGGGTCTAGGAAAGAGAGAAGGGAGAGGCTCTTGGGCAGTCTAGGTGGGCCAACCGCAGCTACTGGTGTGACCTGACTGGCTGATTTTTATCTGCTGACTGCTGACTAGCTACTCATCTCCCCTGAGAAAAAGAAGAATAGATACGCCTGGAAGAAGGGATTCAATTCATATAATAAAATGTTTTTTTGACAATTATCACATTCTTCAAATATGGGGTACATGCCCTGCCATGTGGTGCACCATTGGAAGAGCCTTTGTAGGCCAGAAAAAAAAGCTTCGATGACCCACTTAAGAATTCTCACAGGCCTGTGCCTGAGATTTGACAAAACTTAACTGAAATATGGAGTGAAGGAATCTTCAAAAGGGGTTCAGGATTTAAGTTCCATGAGCATCCAGCTAACACAAGAATTAAATCCCAAGAAAATGTCAAACGCCAAATGTGTCTTCCCAGCCTACGTGTGCTGCGTGTGTGTCCGTGTGTGGCTCTGCGTGTGTGTTCACATGTGCAAGGTGGTATTTGCTGTCTGACTCCCTGTGGCTGTCAGATCGCTGTCCTTCCTTCCCTGATTCAAAAGTAAAGGGAAGAGATGTCCCTCAGGTAGTTGCACAACTGCTGAAAACATTCTTTGGAACCCCTTGTTTGTAGAATTGTAGAGCTACGGCTTCACAGAAATGAAATGAGAGCCTGTCTACTAGGATACTTAGCATGTGCTTGGTAGATTTTTCAATGAAAACAAAGTAAAGTAACTGTTTCAAGGTTCTTTTACACACAAGGAAACTGAGGGGCAGCAAACAGTTTCAATTAATTGTTCGAAGTCACATGGCTGTTCATTTTTGCATGTGTATTCAGGCAAATATTCCTGAAAAACCGTGCTAGGCATACAGGAGACTGGTAAAGTCAGATAACTGGAAAGCATTTATCTGGATACCTAGTCCAACGCTTTGCTCTTCTATTCTGGAATTTACCATAAAGTGTCTAAATTAGAGACAGCAACCTGACTGTCAGCTGCAGGAAGGGTAGGGTCATAGTGGGAGAGTGACCATATCTCAGGGGAGCAATTTGTAGCTGCTCCTTGAACATGCAAGCATTTTGATCAATGGAAAAATATGGAGTAAATACTTTAACTTCAGAAGCTAAAACTGTTCTGAATTTTAGATTTGCAGATTTTCAAAATGATCCAGGTTGGCAGAATGAAGCCATTTCAACAAGTTCAAGCGCAATTTGCTATATTATCCTATTAGATTATTATCTTTTTTGTTATGTTAAGGAGTCTAATCAGTTCAGTGTATGTGTCTTTTTCACAAATTACATTTTTAGTCTGATGATCTCAAGCTATTGAAGTTTGGGTTAATGAAGCTATCCATGGCTCATTCCCAGGGAATTCTAGATCTGAGGACACCGATGAGTGGATCCAGCCAAATTCAGCTGGAATGGGTTTGGCTAGCAGAGTGCTGGCCCACACAAGATTTTTTAATTTTTTTAATTACTTCACAACATTTAAAAATCAAGAGATCATTATATAAAATTCAAGAGCTAGCTTTTCCTACAAAATAAGACGTTTGTGAAATATATAGATACATGGTCACTCACTGACAGCAGGAATTGTCCAGGACAGCATACAGGGTGGCAAACACTCAGTGTAGTTCACCTCAACCCCAGCCATCCTCAGACCTGCCTGCTTCTCTCATTTACATGCTAGGATCTGCTGGTATTTGAGTTTATGGTCTTTGTTCTGTATCAGGGTTGGTCAAAATCTTTACAAGGCTATGTGGAAACTTCCAACCAATTTTCTCAGTACTGAGTGTAAAAATGGTTTTGGTGATCAGTAGGATTAAAGCAAAATATGCACTGATTCACTCTGCATACATCATGATTTCCATGTTCCAGTTGGGTGCTAAGAAAGGAGGATACAGAGACAAAAAAGGCTCAGCCCTTCCAGTAGCCCTCAGTCTAGTAAGGAGAAGAGACATGCATGGGATTTGAGTACTTTACCCAAATGCTATGGTGAGTCATGGTAGCACAGATGTGGAGAGACCAATCTGATCAGGGGAATTTACGATGTACTAACAAAGCAAATAATAACTGAATAGAATGTTCAACATTCAATGAGAGAACAGAAAACATTCTGATTAAGGAAAATGGAGCAGTTTCAGATATTAAATTGTAACTCAGATAAGGTGGTTTTAAAACATGACTTCAAAATTCTTTGACATACTTGCCATTGAGGGGAGTGACCTATGTCGCTGCCTCTCTGTTTGAATTTGGGTCACCATATAACTACTTCAACTACTGGAGCTGGGAGAAAGTGATTCTATATGACTTCAAAATGTACAACAGAAAAGGGGGCCTGTGCTTGTTGCTGGAGGAACACGTGTGTGTGGAACCCTGAGCCTCCTGTGAGCGGACTGGCTGCCCTGAGGCTGGCAGGCTGTAAGGAAGTCGCTCCACATATCAGGTCATGTGTGGGTGCTCTGGTCTGCTGTCCTCAGCATTGAATCATCCCCACCCCAGTACCAGACATGAGCAAATAATCTACAGATGATTCCAGGCTCCAGGTGTCATGACACCGCCCAGCCTTTGAGTCTTCCCAGCGGAGGTCCAGACTTTTCAAACAAGCAATAAAACCATCGTGCTATGCCCTATCCAAATCCCTGAAGCTTGGGGCGGTTGTTTCACATGTGGTAGTAGAATTTGGGGGTGATTTATTACATATAAATAATATCCAGAACTACAGATTATAGAATTGCTAAAACAAATAAGACAGGGAGGCATCCCCATAGACTTACAAAAAAAAAAAAAAAAACAAAACAAAACCAAGAAATACAATCCCGCCATTTCTAAACTACAGGGACAAAGAGAAGAGCTGATATTAATGAGGTTCAGGGTCCAGGTCACCACACAGGGCTAGGTTCACGGCAGACCCTTCAGAAAGAAGGAGACAATGGAAGAAACACAACTAGGGCTGCAGAAGAAGGAAAATAGTAGGCTTCTCTCTTCCTGTCCTATTATCTTCTGCTATAGCCACCATTGGCCTAACCCAACCACAAGTCTAGAAAACTCGGCCTGCAAGGATCAGTCTCTTCCAATACAGAGCAGAGCAAAAAGCGAGGAGTGGATCTGAGAGGAACAGGCTTTTGATGTGAAAGAAAGAGAAGATAAAAGGACAGAGTAAGAGGGATGACATTTCAAACAAAAGGAACATCGGGCCTATAAAGGTTTATGCTCATGTTCAGGAAACTTCCAGTAACTCTCCAAAGTCGGCCTCTACCTTGTGAGTGGAGGTAATTGTGAGTTTCAGTAATTCTAATCCCCTTTATATGGACAAGAAAATTGAAACTTGGTACAGACAAAACATTTGTGTTCCCCCAAATTCATTTATTTAAATCTAATTCCCAATATGATGGTGTTTGGAGGTGGGAACTTGGAGAGGTGACTAGATTATAAAGGTAGAGCCCTAATAAGTAGAATTAGCACCCTTAAAAAGAGTCTCTACAAAAACTCCCTTCTATTTCCAACGCTGTGAAGGCACAGCCAAAATTTGGTTATCTTATAAACCAGAAGGCAGGATCTCACTGGACACTAGCTCTTCCGTTGCCTTGGTCTTGCATTTCCCTGCCTCTGTAGCTGTGAGAAATTCATTTCTGTCGTTTGTAAACCACCCAGTCCTTGGCATTCTGTTATAGCAGCCCAAATAGACGAAGACATACAGAGGATAAGTTGAATGAACTTTGTCACTTGGGGAGTCATCTGGGCCCTGACATCTGCTAACTGTATCCATTGTATACAGCTTTGGTGAGATATAGAGTGTTGTCAATCACTTTGAAAATCAAAGGGGCTAACTCCACCTCTCAGAGTTGCAGTATCGCAACTGGACATTTTTCCTCGAACTCAGAATCCTGAGTAACACAAAGATAAGAGAGTTAAAATTTCTTCGGAGCGGCAGAGGTGATGTTGGGGGTTCAGGATTACACTCGGGGCCAGTCTTAGTCTTCATTGTATTGCCTGATGTGTGATCTTTCTTGACTTCTGTTCATTTTCTATGTTTGATCCTCTAGCCTTCCGGTTCATTCTGGGAACTCCCCAATACCTTGCCAACAAATTCCTTTACTGTTTAAGTTAGATAGAATTAGTTTCTGTTGTTTGTAGTCAGACAATAAGGCAATAACTAAGAATTTGTCCTTTTAATTGCTCCTTATAGCATTTATTTTGAAAATACTAGGTAAATGCTGAAGTAAAAATGAACCCAGACTGAGATACTAGATATATAAATGTGATGTGAACTTGCTAATCATAAAGTGATACCACCTAATAATGGAAAAAATTAAATCAACAGTATTTATTAAGTACTGGAATAGCTTCCTGTGGCTGCTATAAAAATTATCACAAACTTTTGGCTTAAAACAACACAAATTTATTTTCTTGGAGGTCAGAAATCTGAAACAAGTCTTGCTGGACTTACATCAAGGCTGTGTTTCTTTCTGGTCTGAGTGAGAATCTGTTTTCTGGCCTCTTTCCCTGCAAAGCCACAAATGGCAGGTAATGACTTCCCACAGCTGTCATTTTGACAGTGGCTTTTCTGCCTTCCTCTTCCACATTTAAAGGAACTTTGTGATTGTGAGCACCCAGGTAATCTGGATAGTCTTCTATCTCTAAAGTCAGCTATTGGCAACTTTAATTCATCTGCAACCTTAACTCCTATGTGCCATATCACAGAATATAGTCTTAGGTTCTAGAGATTCAGATGTGGGTGCCTTTTTATTGGGGGAGGGCAGAGAAGGATGGGTTAGGTTATGACTGCCTACCACAGCTACTAGTTGCAATGGTTAATTTTATAGGTCGGTCAACTTGACTGAGCTAAGGGGAATCCTGAGAGCTGATAAGACATTTTTTCTGGGTGTGTCTGTGGGATTGGTTCTGGAAGAGAGTATCATTTGAATCAGTAGACTGAGTAAAGAAGGAAATCCTCTTGAATGCAAATGGATATCATCCAATCAGCTGGAAGCCTAAAAAGAAAATAAAAGGTGGAAGAAGGGTGAATTTGCTGCTTGACCTGAGACGCCCATCTTCTCTTGCTCTCCAACTTGTGTGCTCCTGGTTCTCAAGCTTTCAGATTCAGACAATGACTTACACCCTTACCCACGCTGATTCCCCACCAAATTCTCAAGCCTTTGGACACAGATCAAATTACAACACAGTTTTCCTGATTTTCTAGCTTGCAGATGGGCATTCTTGGCCCGTATAACCAGGTGAGTCAATTCCTATAATAAATTCTCTCAAATTCTCTCTCCCCCTGCTTCATCTCCGCATCTATCTGCATCATCGTCTCCATCATCCTCTCTCTCTCTCTGGTGTTCTCTCTCTCTGGTGTTCTCTCTCTCTTTCTCTCTCTCTCTCTCTCTCTCTCTCTCTCTCTCTCTCTCTCTCTCTCTCTCTCTCATCTTTCTCTCTGTTTCTCTGGAGACCCATGACTAATAAGTTTTTTATGTACCAAATTCTTAAAGTTACTCCGCTTATTCCTCACTGTGCTATCGCTGGCCCCAATTCACAGATGAGGATACTGAATTTCAGTGGTGATACTTGGTTCTGACTCACGACCAGGCCTATCCAGCTGTGCTAGTCAATTCTAAAAATTCACCATGTTTTTCCACTTCAAGGCCTTCAAACATGGTGTTCCCTCTGTTTAGCACCCATGTGCCCCAACTTCACCTGGTTACCTCAATCATCAAATTCAAATTCTATGTCACTTCCTGAGAGAAACCTTCTCTGATAACATAGATGAGGCCACATGCCTCTATTGCGTGTGCCATAATTATGTCTGCTCATTGTGTGCATTTCTGCCTTTTCATGGGATAAAATCTCCTGTCTCGATCAGGGTCCGGCATCAGCCAGCCTTCCCCTCTCCAGTCTCACTTCTCTTTCTGTCTTACTTTCCTTACTCTTGCCATACCTTCTTTCACTCCTTGTACTCACCAAATTCATGTCATCTCAGAACCTTTGCGTATATCTTTCCTCTAACAAGGTTTTCCCTCTTTTTTACTTGGTTAATTCCTCACCCTTAAGACCCCAGTTTGCATAAAACTCAAGGGTAAGTTAGGCCTGCATTACAACCCTTAATAATACCCTGGATTTCTCTTTCAGGCTTGTAATAACATGATTATCTGGGTGCTTATGAGCTTAATACCATCTCTCCCACAATCCCAATTTTCAGGGTCCCATAGCTTGTATCCCAATTAGCACTCACTAAGTAAATTATATAATGGTGTGGAAGCTTACCTTGGGTGTAGATGTGAGGATATGAGAAACCTCCCAAAGGCTTCTGTTTAGAGATGCTAGAAAACTGTATAGTATTTTTGTCTTTAATGCTCAGAAGAAATTCATGGCTCCTCTCGCATCTATTCCGACCTCCACCCTCCACTCTCAGTGAGCAAAATTGGTCAAAATAAGAGATGCTGAATCAACTACATTCCTCGAAGATGGAGAAACAGCAGAAAGAAGATAAATAAGTGTTTAATGGGATAGCCTCCATTTATCCATCAGGAGTCATCTATAAGATTAGCACAGAAAATCCCAGCATAAAAATCAGACAGAAAAAAAAAAAAAACTGGGGGTTAGGGCTTAAGATCTGTGATTACCAGTCTTTAGCATTATCACATCGCCTAGAGGACTTAATCTGGGTTTGGTTCAGAGGCTCCAAGCAGAGATTCCTGGGTCAGTCCTATGAAGCTGGGTCTGGGAATTTGCATTTCTATAGAGTTCCCACCTAAAGTTGATGCTAATCCTGTAAGTTTTCAGACGGCATATTAGGAGTAGTGGTGAGTTGTTCTCAGACTGACTATATTAATAATCACCCATTGCCCAGGACAATTGACCTAGGACAGAGCCTGTCGCATCAAAGCTTCAGAAGCTTTGGCTTTCAAACTTGACAGCACATTGCAACTTCCTGAGATTGGCAGAGGGGCAGTTATCAATAAAAAAAAAAAACTCCGAAAGTCAGCTTCTCAGCCCTGAAGATTCTGATTTGATACATCTAGAGATAGCAAGTGATTGAAATAATTATGAATACTTGAAAACTACCGACCCAGAATGGTGGTTCTTAAACTTCATTGTTATCAAAACCATCCTGGGGAAGGAGGGGTTAAATAATGGAATACTAGTCAGCAACCTCTTGGCTCAGTAGGTCTGTGCTGGGGCCTTGGAGTCTGTATCCCCAACAAGCTCCCAGGTGTGGCTGAGGGTGTGGTCCAGGGACCACAATTTGAGAACCCTCTCTAGGGAAGAACAGAGCAAGCTGACAGGGTCTACGTTTCCTAGACTTGAACAGGCACAAAATGTTCTGGCTGTGGCAAGCTTTTCAGTTATGTCGGGGGTGAGGGGTTGCATGATACTACATTTCTGACAAGATCCCAAGGGACGCCATTGCTCCTAGTATACACACCATACATGTGGCAGCAAGGCCTGAACTATTTAGGTCCTAGTTTTGGGATATCATCGAGGCCTAGTGCAGAGGCAAGCAGGCAGGTAGTGCAGGGTGACAGAAGGGCCAGGGGGCCGGCAAGCAGGCAACCGAGCCCCTAGCCCCTGGGAATCGCCACTCTCTCTTGCCCCTCTTTCAGTCTTGTGTCTTATCTCACAATCTTGTCTCAGTGAGGCTGCCCTTTTAGCGCTCCATTCTAGGCCCAGATGTGCATGGCTGTGCTCTCTGGGCCCAGGTGTCCATACAGGACATGCCCCGCCCCCACACCTCAGTCGGGGCATCCACGAAACCTAGGAGGAGGGCAAGATCACTGGTGCCCGTCATAGAGCCGAGTGGGGAGGGCATAAAAAAAGCCTCATAACTTCATTTACCCTACATCTAGGCGAGGCAATTTTTAAAGTGATGCTTCTTTGAGCTATGCAATGGGCTTTGTACTCACAGTCCCAAGTATTAATAAAAAGTTCCCTTTGCCATTGTTCTCTCTTGCATATGTTGCCCTCAGTGACTATAAGGAAAGGAGGCTGATTGAGAACAGGGTTCAGGCGTTCTTATGTTCTGGCCCAAAACCCATCTTAATCTCACCATGATTTACAACGAAACAATGCAAATGAGTTATTTGGGTCAACTGCTTACTATTTTTGCCTAATTATCACATAGTGAAAAAAAATTAGTCAAAACACATGTCAGATTAGTTTGTGTGAGCTTTATTTGATTACAACAATAACCTCCATTCTGTATGCTAACCTTCACGGCTGGTTACACATATAAAATGGTTGTCTGCTCACAACTTAAAAACATCAGAGAGAGCACTGGTGCTCACGACATGGTAAATTATCCAATGCCTTGATTTCCTGCAGTCAGGAATGGTTAAAGCTGTGATTGCTATTTTAGAGGCGCTGACTATATTCTGACACTCTCTGCTTCCAGTGTCCTAGCCATGAGAGAGGCTGGGAGGAGAGGGGAAGGAACAGGAAGAGAGAAGAAAAAAACATGGGATTTCTATAAGCATGATAAATCTGTTACATTACTTACATTACACACTGGACACTTTTTTTTTTTTTTTAAAGCTCTCAATCCAGAGCAATTGCTGCGAATCACACACCCCTGATTACATGGAAGTATTCCTGGTGGGGCGGCCAGAAGTAGTGAAGGATGGTTTTTAGCATGTCCTGTGCATTTATTTATGGTGCAGCACATCATCAAACAACACTTCACAGGCTCTAAGCTGGCAAACCAGAGGGCTTTGAAGAGAAATAATGAGCTGAGAGGTTCATGACATGCTATTAAAAAGTTTGTGATTGGATTTGGAAAATCAGATGGGTCTCCAAGGAGGGGGACCATTTCTGAGCCTTTGCACTTAGAATATTTTCGAACCCCAGAGCAGATATTTATGAGAAGGGAGAGTTGTTTTTGTCTCACATCCAGGTTCTGACTCTGATGTACAGCAGGGAAACCGCTCTGCACTGCAACCTGAAGTCCTAGAATATCCATGATGTCACCTTTTTCTACTGATCTGCTACCACTGCACAGAGGCACGTTATTAGCTCTGTGATGTTTCAGCTTAATTCTCTCATGTGTGGGTTGCAGTTCCAGCCAAAACAAAGTCGGTGGGGGATTTTACAGCCACTGAATTGCTCAAGGTACTGTAGGCTCAGTGAGAGGGGGAGGCCAGGTGGGGAAGGCACTCAGTGAGAACAAAAGACAGAGAAAGAGAAGGCATCAGGGCGGTGGGATTTGGGCTTACCTGGCGGATAATTTCAAATCAAGCCTTTAGTGACCCAATCTGTGATTTGCGCCCAAGGCTTTCACCTTTGAACTTTGCGGTGCTTCCCCAGCACACCATCCACTCTGTTCTGGATGGCGAAGCATGGAATCCCTCTCACTAAATTAGAAAGGAGACATTTTAGGATATGAGATCATAAAGAGAACAGTACTTGAAAAGGGAAAAAAAAATCTCACACACACACAGTAACACATAACTAGGCCAGCACAGGATGAATTCGTGCCTAAGCCCTTTTTCCCATTGCAGATGACATTTTAACACTTTGAGTCCCAGAGTCCTTCTGCGCACGCACACACACACAGCATGAAAAGATGGCTCTGCAGCTGCCACCAAAAGCCAGGCTGCTTCCTAGGGTGAAGGAGGAAGGTCTAGCGACACTTGGTGAGTGCGGGCTGCTGAGCTGGCAGCGCACGATGCCCTTCACCTGACGTGATTCTGTGACTCCTTCCTTTTGCCCTGCCAGCAACATAAACTCATAACCCTCACTGCCAGAAGATGTTTGAAGTAACAGTGGGGCAGAGCAATTACACCGGGAAACCCTATTTATAATGATTAGGGGGAGGGTAAAATGTTATTCTAATCAAAAGCAATAATGTCTGTTTCTTCTTCAGCTTTCTTCACAAAGGTCACATGGATGATGATACATTTTCAAGCCTGTTCCAGCCCAACTCTGCGATGTGCAAGTATTTGTTTCATATGGGCTAACTGTTCTCTTTTTTTTCCTTTTTCTTCCACTGTGGGAAAATGAACTTATTTTCAGTCACCCCTGACATCTGACCGCTCCACGATCACGAGGACACTGTGGTAAACCACAGCTCGGCTTGAAATTATCTCTCCCAGGCACCATTCCTGTACTTTGGATGGCACATCGCAGACTTCCAGCTTAGGTTTTCCTTCACAGGAGTTCCATTTTCTCTTCCTTCCATCTAGCAAAAGCCAGTGGTCTTTCTTTCAATTGGGTTTATCCTAAAATAAGCTGAAACCAAAAAAGACACCAGTTCTCGCAGCAAAAGCCCCCCAAAGTGGCCTGTTTGTACATTGTGTGCCCCTCGCTAAAAAAAGAAAGAGAAAAAGAAAACTTTAAACATCCTGCAAAAGAAACAAAAAAGCCAACTCTCTTGATTAATATCAGGATGATCCAACAAGGGTTTATACATATTCCTTCTGTTTGAATCATCTTGTTTTTTGTAGCTGTTTTACACCTCCAGGATCCTGCCATCTGCCCACTCTAAAGAAACACAGTAAAGCATTCCAAAACACAATGGCTGGAAGGAAATAATTTTGCACAAACCCAAGAGATTGACTTTTCTGCACCTTTCTGGCTCCTGCTGCCCCCCCGCTCAGGGTACAGGGTCTCATGCAACCCTGGGGTCCATGGTTTGGAGGGATTGCCTCTTAGGAACCCCCAGCCCCCGGGTGCCTGTCATGCCTTCAGGCTGACAAGACAGCACTTGGTGTACAGATCTGGCTGCCCTCTTGGCTGAGGAAGGAGGAGGAGGAGGGGTAGGCGGCTCCCTGGGCAGTTATGTCCTACTCAGATCTGGTGTGTGTCACTGGAATATAGGTCAGCGTTTTCTGGACAACTTGAGGCAAGCTGGGAGCATGTGGCCCCCATACCGGGTGTGGGTCAGTGCCCTCTTATTCTCTTCTGGCCCAGGACAATTGACAGCCCCAAAGAACATGAAGAGGCCACTGGACAGACAAAAGCAGTCTTTCCATTCTGCTCACAAAAGCTGAGCAAATCTAAAGCTTAGCAGAGGCTCTATCAGTCCTGGGGCTGGGCCAAGGAGTAAGCTGCAGCTCAGCTGGCCAGGACAAAGGCACGGTCTTTTCTCACAGGGTCTTTTCCTCACACGCTTTTAGATCGCCAAAAGGATGGGTTAGTGCGCACGTAGCTGCTGCAGAGGGTGATTGCAGAAACAAAAGGCCAGTCCATTACTGAGCACTTCAGGTGGAGGCAGAGAGAGGGGGAGAAAAAGTTTTGTTTTTTCATCAGCAAAATGTGGTGTCAGTTAAAGAGCTGCCTGCCTGGCAGAGAGATTATTGCTTTAATGGGATATTGGCAAATGCTTTCAGCTGAACGTTGGGCTTGGTTAGTTGCCTTTTCCTGTAGTTCATAGAGGGATAAAGATATTCTATGAATTAGATTTTTCTTATAAATTAAAACATCCATGTCCTGATTTTCGGTAACAAGAGTTGCCAAGTTAGTGCTGAACAGGCACCAAGGAGGACGAGGACTAATGCTTTCCCTGCGGGGCAGTGCAAAAAATGTGCGGTGAAGAGCCTCGTTCCACCGATTGTCCAAGGTCATCAGACTGTGTGTGCTCCCACAGAACGCCAGACTTCCAGTCCCAGTGTCTGATTAATTGTCCTTTGACTAAAACAGTGAAAATAAAATGGATGGGCAGAGGGCATTGCTCTGGGCTGAAAAGTCCAAAAGAGACAACAGAGCATCAAGGAAAGTGGGATTTTCTTGAACCAAGCTGATGTTAAATGCTGTAACCATGCTGTAAATATGAAATGGTCATTTGCACGGTAGGTATATTTGTGACTTCTTGTCAGGCAAGTTAAATTAAAAGGTAGTGAGTGTCACTGTGTTCCTGGCACTGCACAAGGTATTGCCCACACATTTTATCACTTAACCTTCACAAGAATCTTGTGGGTCATGTATTATTAGCACTATTTTATGATGAGTCCAACACTGACTAAAGCCCTGAGCCGTATCAGTCTATCAGTGGTTGAACTGGAACTCAGATCCAGGCTTCCTAACACCCATGTTTCAAAACTACCAGGAGTCTCTTTTGTTTGTTTTTTTAGTTTACTTTTTAATTTATTTTTCATTTATATCCTTTACATTATTTTGTATTCCCCATAGGTTTCCTACTGCCAATTCACCCGTGAACCATCACCATAGGCCCTTGTGCTCTTTTCTTCCCCCCACCCTGTAGAATGTCTCTTAGTTATGTTTCCCTGCTAGTTTTTTTGTTTGTTTTTGTTTTCTGTGTTGTTTTTGCCTTCTGACCTCTTATTTGGCTCTCCTATATTCCTCCTAGAAGTGAAACCATTCAATATTTTTCTTTCTTCTTCTGGCTAATTTCACTGAGCATGATCCCTTCTAGCTCCATCCATGTTGTTGTGAATTGCATGCGTTTATCATTTTTAATTGCTGAATCATATTCTACTGTGTACATTTACCACATCTTCTTGATCCAGTCATCAATTTTTGGGCGTTTTGGTTGTTTCCATATTTTAGCTATTGTAAATGGTGCTTCAGTAAACACAGGTGTGCATGTGCCCTTTTGGATTAATGTTTTCGTGTCCTTTGGGTAGATTCCCAAAAGTGGTATTGCTGGGTCATATGGAAGCTCCATTTTTAGCAGTTTGAGGAACCACCATATAGCTTTCTATAGTGGTTGGACCAGTTTGCATTCCCACCAGAAGTGCAGGAGAGTTCCTTTTTCTCCACATCCTCACCAACATTTGTTGTTTCCTGTTTTTTTAATATGTGCCATTCTTGCTGGTGTAAGGTGGTATCTTATTGTGGCTTTTATTTTCATTTCCCTGATTATGTGGGATGTTGAACAGTTTTTCATATGCCTGTTTGCCATTTGCATTTCTTCTTTGGCAAAGTGTCTTTTAAGTTCTTCTGCCCATTTAGTAGCCTCTTTTAAATAAAATCTTATTTTCTGTGTTCATATCTCCATTGGCAATTGTAAAGTGTAAGTTCCCGGATGAATAAGACTAGGAGTGCAAACAGATTTCTTTGAATTACCTATTTGCAATATTTTGCCTCACTATGAAGATAGTGGGGTTAATCATAAAATAATACCCTCCCTTTTAATTAAAAAGTACATAGGTTTATAAGTAAACTCTCAGTGAGACAGACTTTTTACCAATTAAAATCTGGACTGGTATATAAAATACAGTGAAATGTCCAGGCATAAAATAGTTTGGATCTTATAACAGGAAAATATTGGCTTAAAAAGTTGGAAAGTTGAAGATACTAGCCCATAGGTGATTCAATGTTAAATGCATTGACAAAGCAGGAAGAGGGAATTTCATTTATTTAGCATCTTCGTTGGGAGGGTTCGATGCCAACCTTTCTTAAAATAGAGGAAAATGTCATAGTACAATCTTTTTGCTGCTTTTTATGTTTCGACTTCAGAAAGAAATGAGATGGCATAAAAGAAATAAGTTAATAACAAATAAGCTAGCGTTAATAAAAATAAAAAAAAATTTGCACCTCTCTGCGAGAATTTTTTGGTTCAAGAGTAGAGGCACCCACATAAGCAAAATACCATGATAGATGAGAAAAATAGGGATACATACAAGACACAAAAACAGGGCAGAGAAGGAAGTAACTACTTAAAGAGAAAAGGAAAGGGTAAGAAATGTTTCACATAAGAGGAAAATTTGAGCTAGACTTTAAAATTTTTGACCAAGTAGATTATGGCAGAAAAAACCGTACGAGGGCACAGAGCATGAAATGAGCTGACATTTGGGGACGTAGAGAAATCTGATATTGCTGGAGGGGAGAGCAGAAGGGCTACGTGTGCAGAGAGGAACTAGTGAAGTAACTAGAAGTTGGGGGCTTGCATGTGGTGTGGAGAGCCACGGATGGATTTTCTAAAGTGGATTTGAGTTTCAAAAAAATTGCTCTGTGGTGGTGTCAAGAATGAATGGTTAGTCAGCTGATCCACAAAATGAAAAGCTGGTTGTTTCAAAAAGTAATTAAGTAGACAAACTCCTAGCATGATTGATTTAAGAGGCAGAAATAAACAGTACTTGATATGAAAAGGGACATTGAAAGAAAAAAAGTAAATATTTAAAAATCATAAGAGAATCACATGAACAACTGTAGGGCAATATATCTGAAACCTTAGCTACACCATACAATTTTTAGGAAGCATAAATTATGGAAATTAAGTTGAGAAGAAATTAATAATGAATAAGGCTATGACCGATCTGTGGGAAAAAAACTAGCTCAATGGTCAAAAATATACCACAAAGAGCACTGGTTCCAGAAGATTCTGTAGGCAATTTTTTCCAAAATTTCAAAGAGACAAATCATCATTCCAGAGATTAGAAAAAGGAAACTCCCCAATATAATTCTTAAACCTATTATAACCCCGATGTCCAAGCCAGACAAGGAGAGAACAACTATAATCTCACAGATGGGCAGAGATGCAAGAACATGAAAATATTAGCAAGAGATCCAAAGGAAATGTGTGTATGCAAATTATATAAAATATATGTGGCATACAAGAATATATGGCATTCAAAATTAGAAAATCAGTCATATGATGTATCACACTAGTGTATTACAATAAGTAATGGAAAAGAGTAAAAATTCTATACCTATTGATAATTAAGTAATTTTTGTCAACTGGTTTGAGTCCATACAGTTTGAAAACTTGTCCGAAATTAACAAGTCTCTTTTGTGTGAGGGGATTGGAATTATACTGGAGAAATGAGTCCCAGTAGCCTAAAAACAGCTTTTGCTATCACTGGATTATAATTAATGTTGACAAGAGATAGGGATGGAAAAAAAAAACAACATTAGCAGCATTTGAAGTCCAGGCTAGCACTGTGTGGTAAAGTTGCCACTTGATATTGAGCTAGATCACAGTTGCCAGAAGTTTACACCATGTGGGTAAGTAAGGAACTGAGGCTTTTGTGTACCCAGAACCACAGTAGGTAAGAAACAGTCATCTTGGAAATATATAACAGCTCTAGGCTTAAGAAAACCTAATGATGATAGCATTAGTAATAAAAAATTTTTAACATTGAAAACAGAGCAAAGAGAAAAGATATTTCTATTTTCTTAAATTTTATTCTATTGCGTATTTTGTGGTGCCTTATAGTTTTCCATTTTGGGCTTAAAGTTAAGATGTTTATAGAAAATAACAACACATGATATGTTGGACCTCAATGATTTCTGTATACCCAGATCACTGCATCCACATGCTGGCAACTACCAGAATTTTTCTTTTTCTCCCCCCTTCATTTCTCTGATTTGCCCTCCCAAATTGATAATATCCATGCATGCCACACTCATTACACTGTGACTTGAATATGTGCCAAAATCTGTAGAAATAAATCAAACCAGATCACTCTTTATTAGGTATGCAAAGTGTCAAGAAAGTTAATTGCCAAAGATTCCTACCCAGCCTGGGAAAAGAATGGATGAGACTATAGAACATTGAAGGCCACTTTCAAAAAAGTAATATCCCACTGATGGTGACATCAGGCAAATGCCAAGGCCATTGGTTCATAGCAAGACCAGTCTTCCCCAAGATGGTTGAGAATGATGTTGACTTCATTTGGCTCCAAGGAAATTCATTCACGCAGGAGTTGGATGGAGAGTGCTGCTAAAGTATGAGTGGCCCATCTAGAGTTTGGGTAATTGTTTCATAACTGTCTGGTGCTTAAACTTTAACATTTGGGACACCAGATCACAGATGGCATGACCCAGGGACTAAACCCAGATCAGAGGGAGAATGTGCTAGAACCCTTTGCCAGGAGCAATCTCCCGATGATACGATCCAAGTAGCAAGATCCACAGCAGGACAAAGGAACTTTTGAAAGGGACTTGAAAAGAGTTCAGTTTCTCTGCGGTTAACCCATCAAAGGAGGCTTCCTGTAACCCAGAGGACAGCAGGCTCCGACATGTGCTGGCCATTTGGAAAACAGATTCATGTGGAGTAAATCAAAGATTTCAGGAGAGCCCCTTGCCTTGAAAATATGGAGCCTTATGAAAATCATTAAGCAATTCATTGATATTTATTTGCTTACACTGTGCTTTAGAAAAGCAAGCAGGAAGATGAGGATGAGAATGACTGACCCAGTTTCAGAGGCCCTAGTTCAGGAAAGAAGGATTCCCTTACACGCCTGATTTTAAAGAGTCTTTTAAGAAGACGTCCTACCACACAGCTGGCATGGGAAGGCTGTCTTGGCTCCCTTCAACTGTGTATTAGGTTAACAGGCACCTCGGGCTTCTTAGAAACCTAGAAATCCCCAGGCAGTTAGAGGAATTCCACAGGGTTAAGAAAATCCTTGCAATCTCAGAACTTTAAGCAGAAAAATATTTCTTAACATTTTCCTTTTTACTTTGTGTAACCTATTCCCAGCTTATAAAACATGGGTGGCTCCAGAACATGCCCAATGATCTGTCCTTTCTTAGAAGCCAAAACTCTTAATCCATGGCTTGGGTCCAGTGAACCTAGAAATGAACAAGGAGCAAGTCCCTATTAATTTTCACTTTGGGAGTGATCAAGGTATTATATATGAGTTCCTTCTAAACCAAAGTAATTCCACTGTCTGATGCAGGAAACTTAGCTTGTTTTTAAGGTTAAGGAAGGGCCTCTCAAGATTCATCAGCTTCCCAGCCTCAGCTATCCTTTTATTCAAAGTCACAGTTCTCCAAAAGTGGAGAAAGATGAGGCAGAACACCATCATTCTTCCATGCTGGGCTTTCAAAAGATCTCTGCTACAAGTGCTGCCAAATTCATGGCCTCTGAGTCTCTGGGAAGTGGGGGAGGAGGCTGCCTCTAGGGATCTGGGCTCAACTTCTCCCAGAACATTACAGAGGTTGAAAATCTGTCCTCTGATATTCAACACATATGTTCTGAAATTCATTAAGTTCCAAAATTAAAAAACAAATTTTAAAAATCCAGCATCATTTCTTGTAAAGCAAATACTCAAGGAATGCTTGTTGACTGATGAATTTGTTAGCTGATAAATATGAGAAATACAGTCTGTTTTGTACCACATGGCAGCTGAAGTTGCTAGGAAGACATTTGTCCTTAGTTATCATTATGCACATTTTAGAAAATGAATTGCTTAAATCCTACCTGTGTTTGAAAATTACCTTTCTTCCCAACTCCTTCCCAAACTCTCTCCTTTGTCACTTTGGGTGTTATGGTGGGGGGGGGGGGGAGAAGTTGAACAGCTGTCACTTGGCTTTGAATCATTAATTAACTTTTTATTAGTTTCTCAACTTTATGATTTCCAAAGGGATACCTTCTGCCTTATTATTTATTTACTTAAATTTTGGGAAGGTAACTTCCTTGGAATTCAATTCAGATCTTGCACAAAGCGCATCATCAATAACTGTTTATTGACTATACCATATGGCAGCTAAAGTTGCATGACACAAAAAGCATCATTCTCTGCTACTTCTTCATAGCCTGTACTTAGGAAGGTTGTATTTCCTGTTGTCTCAAGTTAACTTTGGACATGGTATTTAAGAGGAAATAATGTGTTTTATGCTAAAAATAAGATAGTAAGCAACTATCACCAACTATTGCAATGCTCTAGTGACTTTTTCTGTTGATTGTCAGGAACATTGGTTAATTTCTAATGTGCCCATGATAGCAATTTCTGTAATACATAGAGGACCCATAGTTATGACATATCCTTTGTGCATAAACTAATCAGAATTTTCTGAGTATAAGAGATAGTCTTGATGCCTTTTGTATGAAATAAGGAAGGTGGAGCGAGGCGGGTAGATGTAGAAAGGAAGGCTACAGGGCTGGAGGAAGGAATGAAATGCAAAGAAAAAAGAAACTCATTGTTTAAAATATATACACGATTTAACCACTTAGTTACTATTGAATTGTACGTAGACCAAATATGGTAGAGGATTATTGGTGCTTTGCTGGTGGGTGTGGTATGGGAACAAATTTGAAGAGGTGTGAACCTATACCTCTAAATCATGTACAGTATCATTAAACATGACCACATTAAAATAAAATGCAAAGATGCCATTATAGGACCCTTAAAAAATTAAATACCAATCCTAGATATAAAATTTGAGGGCCTTGTAAAATGTTGTGATCAGTGACCACTTTGTCCAACTCTACCTTGCTTCCTTGCGTAGGGAAAGCTCACTCCTGGGAGTCTATCTAAATTATAGAACTTCTAAGTAGCACTCAACTTGTCTGCCCTTGAGATAGAGATGTTCTTCCAAAAGAAGCCTGGGAGATGTGCCGCTACAGACACTTCCACTTATACGTGGGTCAGTAGGTGCCCCCCTTCCAACACAGATTTGCTCCTTGCAGTGGACTCTCATGCATTCTCGCATCGAATCACTCCATCGAAGCAAGAGCTCACTGTTCCATTTGCAGAAGACTGGCACGTGGGAGATTCTCAATACCTATTTGTTGATAAATGAATTTTCATCTCAGTTCTGTGAAATAGCAGCATGATGTCCATTTACGGGGTGGGGAAATTGAAATTTGAAGAGAGTAAGTAACTTGCCTGAGTTCTTGATGGAGTCTGATCGTACTGCTGTCTGACCAGGACCTGTGCTGAGCCTTCCTGAGAGAAGGCAGCCTAACCTTGACACCCACTCCTCATTACATCTGGAGCACCGTGTTCAAGGATATTCTTTCTTTTTACTGATAGGTTAAAAAAAAATTCCCTTAGGGCTTCCCTTGTGGTGTAGGGGTTAAAGTCTCAGTGCTGTCAAGCTATTGGCAGCCACTGAGGCATGAGTTCGATCCCTGGCCAGGGAGCTAACCTACATGGCAGCAACCTCTCCTGTCTTGCCCACTGCTCCCCTCAGCAGTGTATTTCAGTAGATCTACCTGTTCTGCTCCCCACTCTGTCTCTGGTAGATCTTCTCACCGCCCCCACCCCGCCCACACAGCTCTGGCCTACACCCCAGCTCTTGCATGCATAAATTTTTAAAAAAAGAAGAAATAACCTTCTTTAAAAAAAAATTCCCCTAAAGTTTAGCTAAAAAGAAAGCTAGACCATCAAGACCTACATAATAAAATTTCCCTGTGTTCTTTTTTCTAAATCAGGAAATGATTAGTTAGGCCCATATAAAATCAGCTCATAATTCTACCTCTTCCTCCTTTATCAAGATTTCCTTGACTTGGAAAATAGTTTCTATGCCAAGGAAAGTGCAAACAGATATTTCAGGCTTGCAAATCCCTCCACCTCTTTCTGAAAGAGTTTAGGTCCTTTTCTTCTCCCGAACTTTGTAACAAATTAAGCAAAACGCAGTCCTTTTCAAACAATGTTTTAACACAGTTCCCTCAAAAAATTTTAGAAACCATCCCATATTTTATTAAGTTGTTACCATAATGCAGGTGTTCGGTAATAATCATCCTATAAATACTCCACTAGGTCAAAAATTGCCCCCAGACTAGATTAATATTGATCTGGTGCTAACAGAACCTTACCATGCATAATTTCTCGTTGAAGGAAATGAACTATGTTTGCATGTACAGCTACCCACAGTGATAACAAGAGCTCAGAATCGCATGAGTTCCAAATCCAAAACCCATGTTCCAGTAAAATTGCTTACAGTAGGTTTCTACCCACTCAATACTTTTACAATATAAATAAGGCAAAGGTAATTGGTTATATATTAGTGCATACTGGTTATTTTTACTGAATCTACACATTAACAAAATCTGTGTAGCAGTGGAAACAACTTAGACAGGAAAAAATAGTGAAATAATTGCTTTGTAACACCAATGGAAGAATGTCTGAGTTTGGAGAGTAATTGAGGTGTGTGGTGGTGGTGGTGGTGGTGGTGTGTGTGTGTGTGTTAGTTGTCTATGTCAGCCACTGATGTTGCTGAGTATTCCAAGAACAGAAAACACAATAAAATCGGTCATGCTTGTCTGTCTTGAATGCTATTCCCTGTAAGACCATGCTTACCATTAGTTGATTTCATTTGGGATTCATGTTAGGAATGGATTTATTTCTATGTGAAACACAATAAAATTCCAATTATCAAATCCATTCTCTCCTCCACTTCCAACCTAATGAAATCTCAACCATCCTGCAAGTTTCACCTTGAATGCCACCTCCTTCATTACTTCTTTTCTGATCTCTCCTCCAAGAAAATATGTTTTATCTCTCATAAACATCTTAAAATTGTTGGTTTATACCCCTACAAAAATATGTATGCTTTCTGCATGTTATGTTGCTGTCTCTTTGCTTTATTTTCTATTAGATTTTAAGTCCCTTGAAAGCAGGGATCATTCTGAATTGTACATTTCCTACAGATTGCGCACAGGGTGTTGGACTTAGCAGCTCAATAAAAATGTGTTAAGTTGCAGTGGATTGTGACCTACCCTGGCTTCCAGGCCCTCAGCCAGCTTCAGAGTGCAGAACACAATGAGTCCTTGTATTCACCACTGCGCACACCCATAAATATGTACTAAACACCTGGAAACATGGGGACACTTAGTTGCTTGGCAAATACTCTTCCTCCCAGGGTGTCTTCCCTTTTGAAGAAGCTCCTCTGACAGCTGGCCTGTTGAGGTTAGAGGGGCACTCCCTGCAATGGCCCAGCACTGCAACAAATGGCTAAGTTGTGCCAGGAGCCAAGCAAAGAGAAGGGTCCAAATAGGAGAATCTCAATGCCGAGAATGTGCTCTCCAATTTATAACTGAGAGAGAAGGGGGTTGTTGAGTTTGCACTGAAGCTTTCTCCCTCCCCTGCCCGCTTTTCCTTCTTCATTCTCCCACATCCGTCCCTTGCACCCCATCCTCCACTGTCACTTGATTCTGCAGAGGTTGAAGTTCAACCTTCATCCGCAGGGAGCAACTTTTGCTCCAAGGAGGTCAGGGTTGTCTCCCACTTCCTCTGTGGGATGCTCTCACAAGACTGTGGCAGCAGAGCTCCCTGCTCTTTATTAAATACAAATTGCAATGAGCAGTTTCCAGGAACTTGAGTGGAAAGTTGATCCCCCACCCTAAACCCTCAAGACATTTCCCAGATCCTAAAAGGATTATTATTATCATTGCTATTGTTATTTACAAAATATGCATCATTTCAAAATTTGTCTTAAAGGAACAAACTAGAATAAGCATAAGTGTGCAGCTTCCAGAATGTGTCTTCAGATTCTGTTCTTCACGAGAATGACATAACCTGTTGCATTTTGGTGAGGAATCAGTGGGCGTGGACAGGCTCCTGCTTGAAGCCTAAGCAGAGTTGCTATATTAGAGATTTAGCAATTAAAAATATAAGATGGTCAGTTCAATTTGAATTTCAGATAAACGATGAAGACTGTTTTAATATAAGTATGTCCTAAATATTGTATAAGACATGCATATACTATGAAAACAGTATTTGTTGTGTATCTGAAATTCAAACTGAACTGTTATCCTGTATTTTATCAGGCAACCCTAAGTCCAGGGAGAGTCAAGACAGTAGAGAGATTTTTACCAACAAAAGCTTCTTTGAAAGCCCTGGCTGAATGGCTTTGGACGACATTTCAATTCAGGCCCTGAATTTTCCCTGGAGTGTGAGCTCAATGTCATAGAAAAACAATTGGGAGAATGAACATTCAGTGAACATTCCGCCCCTTCCATGCCCTCAGCAGCCTGTGGCAAACTGCTCCCCCTCAACCAGCTGGGAAAGAAAAAAGCTTTCTCTTTTAAGATGGCTTTCCCCTCCCCTTTTACAGATTGGATTGTTTCTTAGATTTGCTGGAGAGCCACTTTTGCTAATTGCTTGCAGACTGTGGTTCAACCAGGCCTGCCAAATGTGGAGATGGCTTGGAAGGGCAGAGAGATAAAGAGTGAGGGGTTTGGCATTGGGCAGACCCAGTTTGGATTTCTGGCTCTGCCACTTCTGCTGTGACACATTAGACAACTTGTTTAACCTCTCTGGGCCCCACTTCTATTTTGGTACTCGTGGAGATGAGATAAGATTGGAGCAACTACAGTGCACATCACAGTGCCTGACGCGGAGATGCTCCACCTATTAACCATCATCATCATCATTTTCATTGTATTTCTTTGGTATGTCACACTTGTGGGTGACACCTGGAATTGAATCTACTCAAGCCTGGGACTTGGAAATGCAAAAACACAGATTCTAGAAGTTTATTAAGCAGTTGTACACCAGAGAGGGCTGACTGGATTGAAGAATGGCCCCATTGCTCTCCTAAGAGCCCTGCCCTGTTCAGTCTTGCAGTTGTCTGGTAGGCAGAGCACCTCTAAAGTCATGATGAGATCCCCAAATGGACATGAATTCAGTCACCCCAAAAATGTATTGGGAGTCAGGAGTGTACTTTAAGAATAAGAGAGAAAGGAAAAAGGAGAGGAAGAGAGGGAGATGGGAAGAGTGGGGGAGGAGGGAGAGAGGGAGAAAGTGAGAGACTGAGTTCTTGGTTTCATTGCAAAAAATTCACATCTCTGTCCATCTGGATGTAGTGACCATTTTGGGGGGCATCTATCTAGTTACTGCCTTCCCTTAGATCCCCTCTTGTGATTTAGGTTCAAAGTACATGTGACCCAGGTTTAAACAGAGCAGATTATCACGCCCCGGTCACCGAGATGAATAGAGATGAGTATGTGACTCCAGTCGCACTAATGGAACTCCAGGATGGCTGATCCCAGGACCTGGCCTGAGCAATTAAAAGAAGTGTGAACTTTTCCCTTCTGGTCTTTCTGACTAAAATGGCGTGGAGGTGTGCAGCCTCTGCAGACATCTTACAGCAGGGACATACACGGCTGGCTCTTGAACATTGTGGGTGTCAGGGCCACTGACTCCGCTCCAAGTGTAACTTTTGACTTCCCCGAAACTTAACTACTGTTAACAGTAACTTACTTAACTGCTGTTGACAAGAGCTTTACCAATAACATAAACAATGGATTAACCCATAGTTTGAATGCTATATGTATTATGTACTGTATTCTTTTTTTTTTTCTAAAGATTTATTTTTTATTTATACGTACAAGCTGGGGTACAGGCCAGAGGCGTGGGGCGGTGAGATTGTTCACCAGAGACAGAGTGGGGAGCAGAACAGGCAGATCAGAAATACGCTGCTGAGGGGAGCAGCGGGCAAGGCAGGAGAGGTCTGCCGCACCATGTGGGATTCTCCCTGACTGGGCGTCGAACTCACATCACTGCTGCCGACAGCTCCACAGCGCAGCACTTAACCGCTGCGCCACCAGGGAGGCCCTGTACTGTATTCTTACAATAAATAAACTAGAGAAAAAAGAATGTTATTAAGAATATCATAAGAAGCAGAAAACACATTCACAGTACTATATTCTATTGTATATATCAATACCATGAGTTTATGTTGTCTATTTACAAGAAACTCTGTGTATATGTGGGCCGAACAGTTCAAACCAGTGTCATTCAAAGCTCAACTGTAGAAGATGTTACTATATAAATCTGAAGTTTATGGAAGGACAGAATCAGTATAGACAGAATCCAGTCATCTGAAAGAGGAAAAAATATTAGGTGACATCCTTCAAACTTCTTTACCCACACTTAGCTGCTTAATGACAGGTCCAGATGCATCTTATTTATTTTAATGATATTTTCAATTGATTCTCTTTGAGGCAGGCTCTCTGTCATTTGTAGACAAAATACAGCAAGAGTCCCAGCTTCCAGTCCATTTCTGTTTGCTAGTTCTCAATCTCAGAATCTTCCCAGTTGTACTACTTGCACTCCTTCGAGGCATCTCAACCTGCTTATTTACCAGTAGTCAAGGTTTCGGCCTTCAGACCCTACCAACCCTAACATGGCCTGTCCCCGAGTTATTGCTAAGGGTGAAAGGGAGGGGGAAATTGTCATTGGCTGATTATAGTACCTGGGAATGCCTGGCACTGTGCTAGGAATTTTATTCCACTAAATTCACCAGTGACCCCATTTAACAGATAAGGTGACTGAGGCTCTGAGGGTGCAATAGGTGCTGTTGAGTTGTTTCTTCTGAGGTCTATCTTTTGGCTGGTAGATGAACCCCTTTCTCTAAAGTCTTCACATGGTCTTGGCTATCTGTATGTCTGTGCTTTCCTACTTCATCTCCTCATAAGAATACCAAGTGTATTGGATTCGAGCACACCCTGTAACCTCATTTTACCTTAATTGTTGCTCTTCAGGCTCTAAATCCAAATATAGTCATAGTGGATGCACTGGAGGTTGGAATGTCAACATATGAATTATAGGGGCACATAATTCAGCCCATTACAGGAGGTTAAGTAACTTAGACCAGGTCTTAGGATCTATGATTCACACTCAGATTTGTGTGTCTTCAAAGTCCAGCATTCTTTAAATCTCATGCCTTCTCATTTTCTCATCCCAGCCGGGTCCTCCAACTGCCACCACTATTGCCTGCTGTGCTAGGTGCCACTGGAAATACAAAAAGAGAAAAATATATATTTAATGTATGATCCAGTAGAGACAAGAGAGGAAGGTAAATGCAGCACAGAAAGGATTAGAATATCCATAGTATCTGCTCAATAAATAGTAATTCCCTTCCCCACCCCCCTTCTAACAAACAACATATAACAAGTAGAATGAAAAGGTTACAAAGAAAACACTATATGGTTACAAAGGAAGGTGAGGGTGCAATTAGTGAGGAAAGGTGGGAGGTAGGTACAGGAAAGGGAGAGAAGGCAGACAGTAGTAAGAAGGGCTCCAGGAAGGAGGAAGTAAGAATCAAACAATGAGGAAGTAAATCTTTGCTTTACCATCCTTCTATGTGATCTTGGGCAATGTACTAAGCCTCATTTCCCTCACTTCTTAAAATGGGGATAATGGTTATTGCATGGATGTCATGGATTTCTCATGAGGAATCAGTGGGATAATCTCAATAAGCAATAAACAATGCTAGTTCATAACAGCTGAATAACCGTCAGTTATTATTTGATATGTCTCAAAAGATGAGTAGGACTTTCATAATAGAGAAAGGAATTTATAACTTAGAAAGATAAATAATTAAAGTTATAGTGAGGTTGTCCTTAAATGTGTGAATGATAAATTTGGACTTATTGTATAGGAAATGGAAATATGGAAGCCTCTTGAACAGGGACTGTAACCTTACTACTAGTAGCTATATGCTATGGAAAGATTGCTCTCACAAGGTATGTATGATTGACTGTAGGAAAAAATGGACATGACAGAGAAACTGATATAAGAAGGAGGCTCTTGGAGAAAAACAGAAGTAATATGAGCAAGGAGGGGAAGGGGGCACACAGCAGGTTGAGGGCAAGCAGGGAGAGAGAGAGAGGAGGAAGTGCAGAGATCAAAAGATCAAATGTACGAGTTTGGCTACTGTTTGGATGTCAGTGGTTATCAAAAAGAAAAAGTCAAAGTTTCAGGACTAAAAATGTATTGGAGATAGCCTATAGCTCATTCTGGTTTTTATCGACTCACTTGTCACCTCTTCCTCCAATTTTGTCCATATATTCATCCTCCTCTAAGTGGCTCAAAGAAGACACACCCATTTTCAACCTCAGAAGGTGGATCTTAATTTGTGCAAGGCACCCAAAAGGCTCCATTTTCTTGATTGGATTAAGCATGAGCATATGGAAAAACTCTTGGCAAAAAGAAGCAAAGGGGTGGGAAAATTGCAAATATCCACCAACTGAGGAATGAATAAACAAAATGTAGTCTGTCTATACAATGGAACACCATGCAGCAATAAAAAAGAATGAAAGACTAATTCATGGTACAATGTGAAAGGCCTCAAGATATGCAAAAAAAAAGACACAGACACAAAATAAATAGAATATGATGATTCCATTTAACCAAAATGTTTTAAACTGGCAAGTTTATATAGACAGAAAGTAAATTAGGGGTTGTCAGAGATTGGAAGAAAGGAAAGCAAGAAGTGATTGTTAATGGAGTCTAGCTTTCTTTGGGGGCAATAAAAATGTTCTAAAATTGTTTCTGGTGATGGCTGCACAATTATGTGAATATATTAAAAGCCATTGAATCGTACACTTTAAATAAGTGAATTATGTGGTATGCAAATTATATCTTAATATAGATTTTATTTTTTAAAAAAAGCAAAGGGAAGACTGCTTAGGGTGACTTTTGGAATGGTTTTATCATTCTTAAAAAGAAACACGAAGAAGGGTTGCGTAACTCTACCTGCCCCATGTGTGGGCCACAGGAGCCAGAAACTGACCATGGAGCAGGGCAGAACTGAGAGAAATGCCTCATGTCTCATTACTTAACATAAGAAAGTTCTTTATTTTTCTGGTCAATTGAATCAGGATATGCTGTCCCTTGTAGCCACAGCATTCCAACTAGCACAATTCCATTAACAAAAATTTGAGTGTCAGAAGAAGAGTTGGGTTGTTGTTTTTTTTTAAAGACCATGAATTTCTGTTAATTTAAAAATGTAGTGTAATTGAAGCAAATCTGAGTTCTGGAGAAAGGGATGAATGATGACTAGACCACAGAGTTGCCTGCTCATATGGAAGGTTGACACCCAGGGCGGAGCTCAGAGAGTACAGACCGAAGTCTGCACTACTGGACTCCCCTCAAGGAGGAACAGGAAGAGAAATTAGTGAGAAATGAGTGAGAATGAGACAGAAGAGTGAGTAGAAAAAGGCATGGGGAAGCGGGAAAATATTGTAAATGCTGCCATTCAAACCAAGAAGAGGATTAAAGTTGGGTCCAATTCTACAAAGAAACCAAGGAGGAAAAGACAGATAAAATAAGGGTATATAGACAACTAGAAGGTCATTTTAAGAAAAAGATTAAGACATAAAAACATAGTTTTAGTGGAGTGGTAGTAACAAAAGTCAGATTTTAGAATATATGGGTCAGGGGACAATGAATGGACCAGGGGAAGGAGTGGTAGCAGTGTATGTACCGCCTTATGGGGATTTGGTTGTTATGGAAAGCATTACTGTATTCACCATGATCTGGTTCTGAAGCAGTGCAAACGTCTTAAAAAACAGTGCTACAGGGTCAAAGGACATTGCCAAGGCAGGGAACAGGTCATTCCCAGTGAGTTGCCACCTGCAGACACAACTGTGATTTGGGGAAATACTGAATTAGTCATGGATTCAGCCATCAGCTTGAGTGGCTCTACTTCCCCCCCACTTCTCTCCTCTCTTCAGAAGCTGGGAGCAGAATCTTTCTTTCTTCAGAGGTCAGAAATAGGATCTTTCCTCCTGGAAGGTCAGCTGTTGACAGATTCTTTTCTCTTTGGGGACAAGCTGTGGACTGACTTCTCTTTTCAGAGGCTGGGAGTAGAATGAATTGAGTTGGCTTTTGCTGTGCCTTATAGCCCCTTTGGGGACCCCCACCCTACAAGTCTGATTGGACCATTTTCAATACTAAGTATCTGATTAGACCTTTTGGCACCAATCAGCTTGTTTTACATTTTCAATCTTAATAATTAACTAATGAAGTGAGCTTGAACCTGATTGGTCCATTTCAAACCCTAGGCCCATATATAAAAGGGAGAAAGGCTCATTCTGGCCCATACTCAGGTCAGGTCAGACTCATGGGCCTGTGGGTTCTGGGAAGCCATGGACAGAGCTGGAATGGGCACAGGCAGATTTTAGGCCCAACAAAGCCATTTTGCCCTTTGGCCACTGCTCACTGCAGGGATCTGGTTACAATTCTGCTCCCTTCTCATTGTCTCTTGCACTTGGGTTTGTACTTGGCAGTTCTTTGAGTGAAGTGTGAAGTGGGTAACTTCTAGGCAGAGGCAGCAAAAATTTTGTGCCTGATTTTTCAACCTCTCTTCACGCCACGGTGGTCATGGGGGAGGCCTCATGCATAGATGACAAAACCAAAGATTATAGACACTTCATTACTAAATGACTACATAGGAGATAGGAAGTTCAAAGGTCACATGATCTTTTGCAGATATTGCTTGAGTAAGAAATAAATTCTTGTCAAACCACTGAGATGTAGTGGTTGTTTATTGTCACAGCATAACCTAATCTGATCCCTGCTAATTGACAGTAAAAGGGTAGAAACCTAGGGGAGTGGCCAAAGAGAATAGCAAAGTTGAGGAAAGGATATTTTTGGTTTTGTTTTTGATTTTTCATATTGTTAGGGCAAGTGAGACCCAAGCATGTTTGTTAAGAAAATGCAGAGTCAAAAGAGAGAGAGAACTTGAGGATGACAAAAGAGTGTTCTAAACAAAGCAGGAAATGCAGCAACAAAAAAGCTAGGGAGTGGGCCTCTGCCCTTCTAGAGGAGAAGTTAAAACCCAGACCCAGAATGAATATCTGGCTGCTGGATTAGAGATGGAAATTGAAAGAGTTCAGTCTTACCAGTCCATGCACTTGACTTCCAAAATAGGCAAGTGAAGGCTGGAATTTAAGATCCTTAGAGTGGTGTAATTTCAAGGCTTAATGGTTGCCTCTGACTGAAACAACCATGCATGCAGTGATCGCCTTTGTGCATCAGCTCCTGGCAGCTGTCCATGCAGGGTGACTGGAAAGGAATGCTCCAGACAGCATTGATTCTTTCGTTTTTAAATTCTAGAGCCATTTCTTAAACATAATCATCATTATTTAAAAGGAAAGAAAGAAAGGGTTAAAACTGTTTTTCCAAGTTGTAACCCACCCCCACCCCTGTTTCCCATGTCCTTTAACTAAATTAGTTATTCCATTGACAGGCCAGTGCTGGTCCTCACAGAACAACACATGCTGTGCTCTCTCTGGGAGTGCACTCGAGATGAACTTTGAGCCAAGCATCTGCTGCAGAGAAGGAACTTTTATTCCCCAATGCCACCATTAGCTGGGGATTCTGGGTTTGTCTCAGTTCTATTAGCTAGGCTGCTGGAGAATTGGAGGAATAAATTTAGTTATATGTCTATACCTCATTACAACACATCCCCAACTGTTGCTCTTTTCGTCAGTTTGACGTTATCCTACAAATCTGCTTCTGCAAAGTGAATATTTGAATTAAAACCGGTGTCCAGCCTCAGTGACCCCCAAGCCATTGCTGTAAGAGGGCTAACAATGTGTGGTCATGGTGTCACCACCCTAAGACTCTTTCTTGACTTAAGGCAGCATTTTGTGTAAAGGCTCAAAGAGTAAAGATTGGCCCTTGCCCCTTTTCCAGAGTGCATCTTACCTTTTTAGATTCTCCCTCACAAACAAAATTTGAGGAGAACAGTAGAATTTAAATCAGGGGAAGAGAGGGTTAAGCAGCTAATAATTTGAGGGTGAAAGTATCATTTATCTGCAAACACAGCCTCTTCTAAAAACTAATTTACCCAGACATTGAGTTGATTATAAGAGATGTAGAGTAAAAACAAATTTGCTGACCTTCATTTCAGAGATCAAAGGTTAAATTCATAGCCTGTAGGATGGTTTTGTTAAATCACTCCCAAGCTGCCTGGTGACATATTTTTGAAAAATATTTCTCTCCGACTTTATCAAGTGTTCTTTGTGTTCTGGAAACATGACTTGAAGTCCCAGCTAGAGCTGGAACCTCATGAGTCTTAGATAGCTGACATTCTTCCCCAACTATATTCTGAGGCATATGGTTATTTGGGATAGATGTAATTGCAGGGGTTAATATCTCTGAGTCTAGTTATTTATCGAAGGTTGAAATTAACATGTTATACCGGATAACTAGGCTCGTATGAGCCGTGCACAGATAAGAACTAAAATTATCCATTTGACATTCTTGATGTTGAGCTGACTAAACATAACTTAAATGGTAATACCAGGATGACTGAGTGTTCCCAATTTCTCTGCCTCTAAGCGTTGCTTCAGAGCAGCACCACGTAGTTTCAAAGTTAGGAAGACTGCATGTACAAATCAATCCAACCCAAAAATATTTCTTTAAAACAAAGCAAGTTTTGTTTCTTTGACTGTGTAAACTCACACAAAATCCTCCAGTACCAACAGTTCACAAAATTTGTTTTGTGACAGTTTTATCAGTCTATAGAGATGAGAAGAATTAGGACGCTAGTGTAATATTTTATACAGCTAAGTGCATTTCACTCAAAGGACCCTCCTTTGGTCTCTCTGTTTTTTATGTTATATGCTCAAATTCAATTAATTTTAATTAGATAATACTTAGTAAAATATATTAGCAATCTTATACTAGTCCTTGGTTGTTTTAAACCACCATTGCTATGGCCTGCTTGAATCCCCTTCTCCCCAAATTCATATATTGTGAATATCATCACCCCAATGTGATGGTATTTAGAAATATTATTTGGGAAATCTTTGTGAGATAATTAATTAGATTAGGTCATATTGGTGGTATTTTCACAATGAGATCAGTGTTTTTGTAAGAAGAAGAAATCCCCTCTCTCCTCTCTCTTTCTACCACATACTCCTCCACCCCGACCCCACCAGCCCTGTGAAGACACAGCATTAGAAGGGGGTCACCAGGGCCTGGCTGGAGGCCTGGGGGTTAAGTATCAGCACTATCACCTCTACAGCCTAATTTTGATGCCTGACAAGTGATCTAATCCACATATGACACAGCAGACCTCTCCTGTCTGGCCCGCTGCTCCCCTTAGTAGTATATTTCAGTCAATCTACCTGTTCTGCTCCCCTCTCTGTCTCTGGTGAATTCTCTCACCTCCCACACCTCTGGCCTACACCCCAGTTCTACACAAAAAAAAAATAAAATAAAAATAGAAGGTGGTCACCAGCAAGCCAGGAAGAAAGCTTTCACTAGGAACGAAGCAGCCAGCACCTTCATCTTAACCTTTCCAGCCTCTAAATCTATGAGAAATAAATGTCTGTTGTCTTAAGTCATCCCCAGTCTGTGGTATTTTATTGTAACAACCTAAGCATACCAATACAATTATCCTGCTATTTAATGAGTGGGGGACTGAGAAGATAGAAGGTGTTACTGAAACTTTAATTTCTAACATTTACCTCCTCAATAGAGAGTAACAGATCTGGATTTTCTTCCCCACAGAGTGCAGAGGGCATATTGTGGCTGGTAGGCCCTAAGAAACTGGAATGCAGAAGCTAAGCTGAATACCTTTTTGTCTTTTGGGGTCACATATGTTCACTCAGGAAAAGGTCTCAACATTGATGGAGAGGAGGCTCGTATCAGGATACCTAATTTTGTTGAGTGCAGAAATTGAGAAATGATTTTTCCAACCATGAGAGAGATTAAAATTAAACTCAAATATCCTCACAGATGACATTTCATTCATCCACCACTGACTTCCTGTTGACTATTGCTTCCTATTAAAGCAAACCAACAATTAGTCATTTGTTTTTCAGTATGATCTCTCTCAGGTAACTTTGGATGTGTTCTTTATCCTTTCTAAAACTTGGCTTTTTAATATATAAGTGAGAAAAATAACATGGAAGTAGTTGAAAGAATTATAGATAATGTATGTCATGCACTAGTTTAGATACTGGTATAACATAATTACCCAATAAGTCTTTTGTGCTATTATTTGCATTTTATGTTTGAGGTTTCATTTTTGGGTTATATCTTAAAGAGACCAAATGATAAATTTTATTCATGGGGTTGCTTTTCAAAATTTTGAAGCTAAAATATTAAAATAAAATTGCCCAGATCTTTGTCAGTTAATGTCATTCAAATAGCTGGAAGTCTTCCACCTGAGACTTTGCTACTGTGCATGTGTGTGTGTGTGTGTGTGTGTGTGTGTGTGTGTGTGTGTGTGTGTGTGTGTGCATGAGCATATAATCACAGGGAATAAGGGAAACTGGCAAATGAAGACTTGATTACTTGATTACCCCTCAGACTTTGACCGCAACCCCCTGACAGAGAAGCTTAGGCCTGTCAACACATGAGCATTCATTTTGCCCTGGGACCTGATGGGGAGACGTGAAGGTCCCAAAAATGGGGTGACACCTTCTCCCAAGCAGAGGTCGTTCCTATTAATAGTTGCAGTCACACAGATCACTAAGTGAGAGAAGCAATATGGAATAAAACCCAAATGGCCAGAACTCCCATAGAAATATCAAGTGTTTTCCTTTTTACCTTATCATGTGATAACTCTACGTAGCTCATGATGACTGCAAAACTCTTCGTTCTTGGGGTTAGGTGAGTGATGAGTTGGAGCAAAGGAGAATCTTCAGCTTCCTTTAATGTTTTTTCCACTTTGGTATAGGTGGGTGTGGGGTGAGGAAATTGTCCCATTTGAAAACTTGAAAGCAAACACTCTCCATGAAATGAAAAAGAATGAACATTGACAATACATAAAAATTTGTGTTTAATTGGGGAAATAAATAGATTTCCTGGAATCCACCCATGCACCTCAATTAAGAACTCTTGTCTTACTGTTATTTTAAGGAAATATTCATTGAGCACTGTGTCACGCACTTTGTATCTATCTCCATGCCCTTAGCTCTCTGCCCGGCCCCGGGGCATCAGGCAGCAGCCCAGTCCCACCTCATGGTCAAGACTTGGAATTTGGGGTTTGGAAGCCAGTTCTCTTCTTTTCAAGATTGACGCGGACTTTCTCGTATCTTCTCATGCTTTCGCTACCTTTTTGCATCTACTCTTATTTTTTCTGTCTTTTTTTCCTTGTCTTTTTTCTCTGACTTATTATTAGGGACAGGGGCCAATGTAACTACCTTAGCCCCAATCTATACTTTCATTCCATTCAGCTACTCATACCAGCTGGAATCCTCCTCTCCGTGATTTAAAACTTCTATGAACAGATGTGATTGACTTAGTCTTTGGCTCCCATTGGGTTCAGATCATCTTAATTCCTTGAAGCAATAGTGTGGGGGAGGACTCTCGAGTATGCAGACATGATGACCCAAGCCCCCTCATTTCAGTTGGTGGTGGCTGCAACTTGAGAAAATGAGTCTTGTGTATTACCCAGTCTGCAGGAGGAAGAAGGGATGAATTGATAGCGGTCCCTTGCAAAGTCATCCCCACCATAGAAAAGAAAGTTAAAAGTCATGCCTACTCAGAAGGCATTTATCCTTATTTTTTTTTTAAAAAAGCAACATATAAATTCCCAGTTTCACATTATGTCCAAGTCTTTTGGGAAACACGTCCAACGGTGGTTTGTGCCTGTTTAATACTAGTTTAATTTTATTTGGCAGTAAAATGAAGATCATGTTTCGAATAAAAGCCCAGTTCTGTCCCTTATACATTTCATTAAGCATTAAATGCTGTTCCTTTCTTCTTTTTCCCCAGTCACGCCCAGACATGCTTTGCAGACTCCTTTTGTGGGAATATTTTTGCTCATTTCTACATTTATGATTTCTTGTAGCCACAAAATAATCCAACATTTGACATGGAATGGAGGATTTGAGGAAGATAAAAGTCCGTTATCAACTCATTGTTTATATTAAGGAACTGATAAAAATTGCTTTTTCTTGATGCTATTTAGAAAAAACTGCTGGGAAACCTAAAACTGAAAAATGTTCCTGGAGAGTACAGGAAGGAGGGAGAGTGCGGGGATTGTGGTGACTGAAAGACTGAGCCCAGGCTCTTCCCCTCCCTGCCGCCACTACCCCCCACGCTGTGCATCCTTAGGCAAGTAACAGAAGCTTTCTGGGCCTCAGCCTCCCCTCTAGTCTTTTTTTTTTTTAAGATTTTATTTATACATACAAGCTGGGGTACAAGCCAGAGGCGTGGGGCAGCGAGAGGGTTCACCAGAGACAGAGTGGGAGCAGAACAGGCAGATCAGAAGTACACTGCTGAGGGGAGCAGCGGAGAGGCAGGAGAGGTCCGCAGCACCATGTGGGATTCTCCCGGGCTGGGCGTGGAACTCGCGTAGGCATCGAACTTGGGTCGCCGCTGCTGACAGCTCCACAGAGCAGCGCTCAACCTCTGCGCCACCGGGGAGGCCCTCCCCTCTAGTCTTATACAGATGATACTACCTTACAAGTTTGTTTGAGAACACTATGAAATAAAAATGATGTGCTCTCTTAAAAGTAATTTCAGGATTTGTGAATATGCTTCAAAATTTAGAAGACTATTTGAAAGAATAAAGATATCTTTTGAGCCCAGAAAACTAAGTAAAGCTGCCTCCCTTACCATGTGACTCCCTTCCAGAGTTGTTGGTGGCCTTAGAGACAGAGGAATCCATAGAACTCTGCCTCATCCAGTCCCCACCATCTTGAGGACAGACCCTGTCATATTCATCTTCCTGGTGGTTCTTGGATTAGTCCCTCTGAAGGTGGATGCTCTGTTCAGATGGTCTTTTAAAAATGAAATTTTAAATTTCGTTTAAATTTAGTACTTACATTCATTAGGCATTGTGCTAGGCTGTGATTTTTTTTTTTTTTGGATTAAGCTTTACTTACA
Organism: Scalopus aquaticus; assembly: GCA_004024925.1. Classification (NCBI taxonomy): domain Eukaryota; kingdom Metazoa; phylum Chordata; class Mammalia; order Eulipotyphla; family Talpidae; genus Scalopus; species Scalopus aquaticus. The sequence continues at coordinate 14,738 of PVIJ01010665.1, read as the reverse complement.
TATTCTTTTTTTTTTTAGTTTATTTATTTTTTATTTATTTATTTATTTTATTTATACCCTTTACATCATTATATATTCCCTATAGGTTTCTCTCCATCAATACATTCATGAACCATCACCATAGTGCCTTGTCCTCTTTTCTCCCCTGTTTTGAAGAGGGGCCAAAATAGGCTGTGATTTTATTAAAATAATAAAAACAGCAGCAATATACGAGCCAAACAGTATTTTAAGTCATTTCATCAACAATCCCATTTGCACAACAAACCCTTGAAATAGGAACTATTATTATTTTCCTGTGCAAAAATGAATGTATATAAACCCTATCGAGAAGAGTTTGGAAGGCCATAAGAGAGGGCCCAAACACGCACAGTCAGCAAACCACAGGATCCAACATGCTTTGCTTCTCTGAGGGACACGATGCTACTTCTCTGTTCCACCATTAAGACGTTACTTCTGAAGCAGTGACAGACACCTGAAGACTCTATAAAGGGCTGCCGACTTTGCTTCTGGGAAGCGTATGTGTGTCTCCCTGTGAGATAGTACTCTTCAATTTGCTTTTTGTTGTTTCCAAATAAGCCCATTTTATTGGTGAAATAACTGATTGCTTTCTGTCAACATCTGTTTAATAAGAAGCAGAGAGAGGTTAAATAACTAGTCGGCGATTAGACAGCCCGTTGTAAAATCAGGCTGTAAATCCAAAAGATAACTGAAACCTCATCCCTGCCTCCAAAGAGCTTATGAACCCTCCAGGAGGCTTGCTTTTGACATCCCAGTAGCCATAACATAGAAGACACATCCCAGTCTAGTGCTGTGGACTGAGTGAACTTAGATGTGGACTTGATTATTTCTACTTCTATTAGGAGAGTTTCAAAGAGAAGTTAAGAGCTGAGCTGAGTTTTAGGCACAGAGCCAAGCTGCCCAGACCTCATCCCTCAGCACCATTCACTTGGACCTACCACCCAGGATCTTAGATATGACTCCTGCCAGAGTTTTCAGGAGCTACGGATTACAGGTATCAGTGAATTGAAGGACAAGAAAAGCAAACTCAGCTGAGTGTTCAAATGCTTAGTGCTTGATAATGCTACAAACCACCTACTGCCTAGCCTTCCCTCCAGTATGTACTCACTTCAGGCAACTCATAAAAGCCAAGACCCTGGGGATCATCTGCTTCAATGATAGCAAATAGATTTCACGTGCCAACTTCAATCCACTGAGGGTTGCTGCTGGAACAGTGAGTTTAGAAGCATCGTGAGGCTGTCAGGAATCAAAGGACAAAGTGCCACTGTTGATTAGTGATGTCTGACATGGGCCCAGGAGTGGAGAGTGGTAGCACACTTGCAACAGGCTGAATCTAATCCAATATGTTTGTCTTGCAGAGACAGAAAAAAACTCTGACATGGAAGGTGGAACGCCTCGAAGACTCAGCAGTTTGGTGGTAGGTTAACTTGTTGTCCATGTTCCTTCTGTAACATCTCAGCTCCTGTCAAATGTTAATCAGTGCTCACTGGATCAACTGCAAAAACCAGAAATAAAATTACATTATGTTTAGCGTAGTATTTGTGTTAAGTGTATTTCAGTCTAACTATGTGAAAGCTGATAATGCATGTAATGGAACTCTATTCATCAGAATATCTGATTATTCAGTGTTCCCTGACTAGGCTGGATAGTAGCAAATAGCGGTCCCCCAGGCAAGCAGCAATTTATTCAGGCAAGAAAAAAAGAAGGCAGGTCAAGGTCTTCCTTTCTTTTCTAAAGGGCCAGTGGCAAAAATTTATGTAGTGGTGCTATTTGCCAGTCTGACCTGGGCTAGTCGGTCAAACCTGACAAAATGAAATGCATTTGAAGGAATGATGGCTCTCTAAACAGCAAGCTCAGCTAAGTTAAACATTGGTGGCCAGATTTCATCATCTGTAAACATTCTTGAAGTATGAGTTAATCAAGATATGAGCCCCAAGAGACAAGTAGGGATGCAGGTAAAGAAAAAGAGGGGGTGTCAAGCAGGGGAGCTGCATTGACTAGGGCTCGATGGTCAAAAAAAAAAAAGAAAAAAAGAAGAACAGGGAGTGAAGTCAGCCCCACCGGAGCGTGGACTCCCAGGGAGCAAGTGAGGAGTGAATGTACCAGTGTAGAAAGAGCCTCGTCTTTTCAGCTATGAGGCCCCAGCGCAATCCCAACTTCACCACACACCAGCTGCAGGACACCAGCACGCTGTGCAACCTTGCTCGGCCTGTTTCCTCATCATAATTCCTGCAGGATACTATAAAAATGAATTAAGATAATTATATCAAACACCTGTACACAGTCCCTGAAATTGAGGAGGTGTTTAACAAATGGTCAAGTTCTGCAGGTTTATTATATTTGCAGGGAAAACACTGCCACCAGGAATGAGCGCCCCAAGTTCTGGTCCCAGCCCTACCACAAACCAGCACTGGAATCTCTGGCACTCGCACATAGCAAACAATGAAAATTTTTCTAGAATGAATGAATGAGTGAATAAATGACCAAATGAAAGAAAATCCAACAAGGATTTTACATAAATTTGCTGGCTCCCATTTTTCTCTCCTATTTAGGGAAGACTGGTTTCTCACTCTTCTTTTGACCTGGGTATTTCTCATAGATGTTCAACTACGAGTCCCCACCATGAAGTGGGTTCAGCCCTGGACGTGAGACTAGAGTCCCAGAGTAGTTCACACAATGAGACATTTGGCCCAAGCAGTCCCTCTTGCTAAATCACACCTGAAGATCTGATCCTGATTACCAAGAGATCCCTTAATATTCTGCTCTTCTTGAAGTTGACTCCAAGCAAGGGAAAACAGATTTTAAAACAAGGGATAGCCAAAGAGGAAAATGAGACCCAGGAATGTGCTCCAGTCTCTGCTTTTCCACACAAACTGCTGTTGCCAGCACTGTTCTCTTTCTGAGCTGTGACTCAGAGGCCACCAAGTAGAGGGTTTATGCTGCTTGGTCCCTATGAAAGTCAGGATGCTCCATCCACCCTTGGCCATGATCTACAGCACTCAGGTGAGGCATCAGCTACCTGAAGGAGAAGGAAAGAGCAGGCAAGGTTTGCTAAGCCGCAGGGGCCAACTTGGCTCAGGAACAACCAGATCCCCTGACTTTCTGCTCCCCAATGGACATTCCCTCGAGGGGTGAGCTCAGACTCCAGAAAAGGGCAAAGGTGCTTAGGAGCAGGGAGACAGTAACATTTACAAGATGCGAGTTCTAAAGAGAATAGCACAAGCTGGAAGTAATTGATGTGTATTTAATGCTTCAAGTATGCCTGCTTTTGTTTATTTTCTTAATCTCAACAAGTCACAGACACTGAATAGAAAATCAGATTTCTGTTTCCCCCTTTTGGTACTCCAGCTTAAGAGGAGCTTTACAAGGCTTTAAAGATAAAACTTCAGAAGGCCCTAGCTCTGTACCCAGGAGGAAGGGAAAGCCGCCATCTGCCTGGGGAAGAAAAGAAAAGTGGCAAAGGCGGGCTGATGAGTCTTCCATGAAAATGAGGTTGAAACAAGGGAGTAGAATTTCCTTAGTGGCCAAGGGGTTAAGTCTCAGCACTATCACTGCTATGGCCTGAGTTCGATTCCCCATCAGGGAGCTAACCCACATATGGTGGAGCAGAGCTCTCCTGTCTCACCTGCTTCTCCCCTCAGCAGTGTATTTCAGTAAGAAATCAGTACAGGTCTAACCAGGATGGGCATTAGGAATAAAAGATGTTTCTAGTGTCTTTCTTTGCTGCAAATTAAAACAAAATAGTAATGAGGGCATACTGACCTACTAGTAGGTTAAATTTAGATTTTGAAATAGCAAAGTGGGAGTAGGTCATAATTTTTCTACCTTATATTTTACTCAAATAACAAATAAATATCTGCTATGTGTTCATATCACTGAGGGTACAAGAGAGGAAGAAATTGAGAGTTCTAGCAAAAACCCTGAGGATGACACTGTGGGTCTTACACCCAGTTCCGGATCAATTGCTGACAGCAGAGAGAACTTGCCAGGCCTGGGTTTTGTACGGAACCAACATAAGTGTAAAAGTATGGGCTAAGAAAAAGACAAAACAGGACACCACTAATCATCTAAGGAGCAGAGCAGATACCATGTGACGTAAGGATTCTATTGAAGGAGAATTCCCCGAGAGCTGGGGCAGACTGGACAGAGCAAGCGGATGGGGCTGGGGACTGGTGCAGAGGGAATGTTCCGGGCCAGGGGAAGATACTAGTGAAGATCTGGAAGGAGGCTTGAGCAAAGTGTTTGGAAGACATTGGTGATGAAACACTGCCTTGTCCGAGATAGAAGTATTGGAAAGTTCTCTTAGGAACGAAGGGGAGTCTCTGCTGACTTTTGAGACAGAGTTTCCCACTTCAAGGAAGTGAATACAGTTCACCACTTTTAGAAGAAAACAAATCTGGAAGCACTGTTCAGAGTAGATCGGAAGTGGGAGATCTGAGGAAGGAGAGGTCAGCGGGGGGTTATGCCAGTCATCCAGAGGTGGAGCGATGCACTGGGAGGCTGAGTCGGGCATCGCCTATTATGCCAGTGGGTTTCCATTGGCCCTTTCAAATATCCCAAGGCCCAGCCAGCTGTCCAAACGGTCCAAGAAAGCAAATTGGAAACCTGTGCTCCAAATCCCTCATGTCAGGAAATGAATACTTCTGGTGCCTAAAAGAAGCCAGGAGAATAGAACAAAACCCCGGGCAAGTATGCTTCCCATCTGCAGCCCACATCCCCGGCAGCCCGCCCACCACTGTGGAAAGGGGGATTAATGAGATGCAGATCGTCTAAGGCCGAGCTATATTGTTAATTTTCCCTGGAAATGTCAGAGGTTCTATGATCCCGCTCTAATCACATGTGCCATGCCTAGCTTATATTTTGACAAGCACAAGACCTGGTTGCTTTGGCCAAGATCTGCTTCGGGATGGAGGAGCGCCTTCAGTCCTGGTTGAGGCCCGACGGACCCAAGGGGTGGGGGCACTCGTCCAGCGTAGCGTCACTTCGTTCTGGGAGCCCAGATCTCTGACCACTAATCACAGTACAGGGAAACCAGCAATGGGGAGACATTTTGTTTTTGACTGCCCCCCCCCTTTCTTATTTGAAGCAACAAGAGTTTTTCTCTGACATCAAACTGAATTCAATTTCTGAGCTTAGAAATTCAAGTGAATTTTTACGGATTTTAAAATTTATTCACAGTGCTTCTCCACCATGTGGGTTTCTATTTCTAGCTGAGGTCCTTTATTTTGTATTCCTTGATGACCTGTAATTTATTCTATTATCTAGACATGTGTACCCAGGATTCCCTGCTTGAAGCCTCAGGCTCCTTGGTTTTCTATCACAAACAGCCCTGAAGAATAAGAAACACTTCCCACTGTTGGAAAGATGCTGTTTCTCTGGGTCTTGTTATTCTTCTATTTTATTAAAAATGTTGAAATGTTAAGCATAGATCGTTTATTTTTTTTTTACCCAACAGATAAAAAAGTGACTTCTGCAAAATCTATGAATCCATACCCTTCCAGAAGACCTCTAATTAACTCAATGCCACCCACGTCATTGTCAGTGCTGTTCCTGATGGCCCTGAATTGTTTGACGTCATTTATCGCTTCATCTTTATTTTCTCCTCACTAGTAACAGTGGGTGTTATCTCCCGATGTCACCTCTTGAGAGAGCAGCCCAGCAGGGCACAGCAAAATTCTGGCCTTAGAAGTGTTTAAAAGACTAGTTTAATAACCACCCCCAAATGGATGTTTGAAAAGCAATCTCTTTGCAGATCTCACTTTCCCCTAAATTTGCCCCTAATTGGGACACTCTGGTTTTAGTTCTGTGGCCTTCGGGCCTACCAACCAATGTTGGGCAGCAGCCCACTACCACTCCTTCCTGTGCCTGCTTCACTACACCAGTGGGTATCCAAGAACATAGTTTTCTGGAGTTTTAGATTTATTTCCAGATGAAGAAATTGAGTTCTAGGAACAGTATGGTGGATCCCTGGTTTTTCTGTTTACTTGGTTGGGTTTCTTTTAATTATCATTTTTAGTTTTATTAAAGTATCATCATTTTACATCCTTGTTAGTGTTTTTGACACTATAGGATTTCCCCCCTGAGGTTCAGTCCCTGAAGCACTTCCACCACTGAACACCCATAATCCTCCACCGCAGTCCTCTGTGCTCTCCTCCCACCTTCTCTGGCCTCCTCCTCCTCATCCCCCTCTGAAAGCTGCAGGTCTATAGTCTGCTTTCAAAGGTTGGTTTTAAAGTTTGTCTTTGTCTGACTCTTTCGTTTTTTATATTCCATAGATAAGTGACACCATTCAGTAATTATCTTTCTCTTTCTGGCTTATTTCACTTTGATTAATCTCCCTTCTTCTTGACTTTCTATTGGAAAACCATTTTTCTACACATTTTAAGTAATTATGGCTCCGCGGGAAATTCATCCCCATTCCAACCCTCTAGGGGACAGGACACAACCAGGCCTGAACAGTTATCTCTGCTATTAGGTGTTGATCAGGGACCCAAGCCAAGCCACAGTGCCATCCTCAAGGTTTTTGCTAGCACTATTAAGAAAGACAGCCTGTCTCCCTGCTGGATTTGAAAGCTGGCAAATTCTGAGTAGGCACCTTCTGGTGGCCAAACCATCACTGTGAGAACCTTCTTGACACTAGGCTAAGAGAAGAAAGCAGAGATAAAAAAATGGAGACAGGTGTCTGATGATTTTATTTGAGCCCCTAACCTAGTTGTGCCTAAAGCATTATCTTTCTTGCTTAAGGCAGGTTAAGCACGCCCACTCTCCTTGAAGCGATGCATTGGTACTCTGAGCCTACTGTTAATGGAGCATTTCTTGCTCTTACTAACATGTTAAAACACCAAAATAATATGATTTATCCCTGTTTACCCACTGATTAAGACACAATATAGAAATACGTAGCTTATAGGAATGCTTTCTAACTCATCTTAATATCCTTACTCTTTTCTTTCCTGAACATGACAAAGTAATTGAGCAAATAGCAAAACTTACAGATGATTTACATGTCTGAGAGTGACAGGTAATGAATAGTCTCTAGGTGCATAGAACCAGTCCTCAAAAGGGTAACCATGGACATAATTATACACAAATCCAAGTAAAACATCTCTCCAGAATTGGCCAGTCGGGACCAGGGGAAAGAACTTTTCAAAGCAATGGTATTTCTGTTTCATAGATCTAAAGGAAGAAAATCTATCAGTTAACAGGACCTAACAAAATCATGAACCTTTAAATTAGACAGTCTTGTATTTAAATCCCAAGGGTGATAACTTACGAGTATAAAATTTCAGAGGAGCTCTTTTAATCTTAGTTTCCTTCCCCAGAAATGGTATGAATACCAACTGTGTCTTAAGTTTGTTGAGGGTATTCAAGAAATTCTAAATCTAAGCACTTTAATCACTAGCACATAGAAGAGATTCAATAATTGGTAATGATCATTGGTATAGTTATTAGTAACAGTAATTGTAATAATAATAGAGACAGTAGGCATTTGCTCATCCTTATTTAAGTTGCATGTGTATGGTACAACTAGAATTTTAGGTCTATTAACAACATGAAGATGTACACAGGTTTTTAGTCATTTTTAGTCATTTCTGGTGAGGCCAATACAAAGTATCTTGACTATACTGAATTTCTCAAACACAGGATTTTATATGCTAATCTCTGCTTATTTTCAATTCAGGCAAAATGGCACATTTAAGATAATGCTATCAGATCTCTCTTAACCATTAAATTATGCAAACTTTATATAAAGATAAAAGTTAATTTATTCCATTTATTTGTTCAGCCTCTATAAGTGAGTTCAAAATGATACACTAATTTTTAAAGGGACAATTTTGAAAATGTGTTTTAGAATACCCTCTGTAAAAATATGACAAACTTTTCTTCTCTCAAAAAATAGAAAGAAGGCTGAAGAGAAAACCAAAAGTAAAAGCTGACCCCCAAAATGCCACAATAACCAAACATAAAACCAAAGTAATGTCAATGACAGTAAAGATAGCGTCCACATGTATGTGATGCTTTGTTCAGACCCTGAAATGTGAGTTTTAAATAGTTTTAATGGGTCAAATTTCCTTTAAATTCAAGCCTGGATCATATGGTAGGAGAAAGAGAAAAGGGAGAACCAAGAGGGTATCTTTTCTGTTTGGGTGTTTAGGAGGTTCTTTTGCCCAGACTCCCAGTCCAATCTCCCCACCCCAGGAATCACACTTATTAACCACCTGTAGCTAGAGTGATTGGTTCCAAGGTGAGTGGGTGAGAAAAAAAATTGGCCAATGATAGGTTCTGGACTGTGTCGAGAATATTGGGAAGAGAAACTCACTTTTTAGCACAGAACCTGAAAACTGAAGGATGTACTCTCATTCGAACAAACTGCTATTTCTACTGTTCTTGAAACATGATCCTGAAGTCAATGACAGCAGAAGGCAGAGTGAAAGTATTGAGAGAAACTGAGAGCTGAAAAATCCCTTGAGCCCTGAATCCTTCTGTGCCTAACCTTGATCTTTGAACTTTCTAGTTTATGTAAGCCAATAATCTCCTATTTTGTTTAAGCCAAGATTTTGTTACTTGCAAACTAAAGTGACATAATGATATAGAAATCCAGTATCAAAACAAACAAACAAACTCAAGAAATATCTAAGTTTAAATTAGGCATAAGCAACTTAAGAAATGTGCTATGATCACAACTGAGCAATTAAGACCTAACACAATAGCTTATTGAATCTAGAAAATTCTATAAGTTGATCCACAGATTCATATAGCTAATAATTTAAAAATAAAACCTCTGATTTATGCTATGCAGCCATATCTGCTCAATTGGGAAGTTTCAAGAGATAAGCTAGGGAAAGCATCAGAATCCAAGATGGTGATTCTGGCAGGAAAATGAATTGGGATTTGAAGTTCTCATCAGGAAATTAGCTGAAGAGTTGTTTTACAACATCTGCCCCGGTCAAGAAAAGCAATGGGGTAGCATACTAAATGTTGAACAGGGATGTTTGCAACAACTGCATTAGTTAGGGCTTATGTGACTTCAAATAAGAGGCTTTCCCAAACTTAGGAAGGTGCCTTGAGGGCCAGAAATAAAGGGTGTGACTCTTTTAGCAAACAAGCAGAAAGAACTCAAACAATTGAGGAATTGTAATTTTATGAAATGGGGACTGTACAAAGCAGATGCATTAGGAATTTGGAACCAGCTTAAGACAGTACATTGTTTGTTCAATTCCTGGTAGAAATCCTGCCCCCCAAATTATTTTTAATCGTATATGGCAATTTCTTTGCCAAAAAAAGAGCTTTGATGCCATGCTAGAATAAAAATCACTTAAAGCACGCTCAGTTCCGAAGGATCTTAGAACTCAGAAGCTTAGCTCCAAACCATAGTTAGTACAGTGCAACTGCTGACGGAACAGAGGGCAGGGGGTGGCAGGTGAGGAGGTGACAGGGGCTAAAAGTAAATGTTTCTTTTACATTAAGAGTTTAGCATTAAGACTCTGAGGCCGATTCATCTGATTCATGCATTTGGAGTATCTGGCACTATTTAATTCTGTTTCTACTAGGTAAACATCAGGAACTATTTAAAAAAAAAAAAACAGGACAGGATTAACTCAGTCCAGTGCACATTCAAATACCAAGACTTGAATCCCCTGGGCAAGACCTTTGCCAACTACAGAAGGCTAGCGCTCCACCTGGGAAGATAAAGAAGTCATTCCACACCTTAGTTCCTTCCCATGCCATGAGATGGCTCTTCTGGGTACCATGTGCTCTGCTGTGCATATCGCAGAAAAACATTTCCAGTACATCCAATCCTCATTTTATATGGCAAACAGGAAAAGGGACTGACTCTGTGATGAAAAATACAGTATCTAAAATGAGATGGGTAGTTCAGCAGAAAACAGAGAATTAACCCTAGAATGGTGCTAGGACATAGGCACCTAATAAGTATCTATTGAGTGAATGAATAAAAGCATAAGCAAATAAATAAATTAACAAACTGCTAGATTGATTACTTGTGCCATCTAAAATGGGACCTAAAAGAGAACCACCTGGAAAATTTTTGGAAGTGAAACAAGATCACAGTTTCTTGGTCAACAGGACAAATATTTATGACTCATCTATCTTGCACAAGATGAAGTGGGAGATACTGAGAGGAGGAAGATAGAAAGATGAATCAATATGGTTTCTGTTTATATTGCTTGCCATCCTCTTGAGACAATAAATATTCTATGAAAACTACAGCTGACATTGTAAATTAGTTCTCTTTGTGATATAAGAGCTCAGAGAAAAAAATCTTACAAGCATTCATACTTCTAGAGATTGAAGGTCAGAGCATTCTTTATGTAGAGATAACATCAATGTGGACAGAATTTGAATCTGTGGGGAAAAGGAGCAAGGCTTGTCTGGCAGGGAATGTATGATGTGAATGCAATCATGTGACATATTTGAGACCAGTATGCCATCTAAATATCTCTAATCTAGCCACATCTCTTGTCCTCTCTGGCATGCTCCTGGTTTCTACTGTCATCTCTCTTATGAATTGCAGCCTCCAACTGGATTTCCAGTCTCTTTATCTTGCACTCTTCTGATCCCCTGTCCTCGAGGCAGTAAGAATGATCTCTTTTTAAGGTAAATCTTATCAGTGTCCTCCCCTGCTTAAAACCTACAAAGGTTCCTCATAAAGCATAGAACCAAGTCCTAACTCACTAGTCTTTCGAGTCCAACAGGGCTTGGTCTTTTTCCTGTCCCCAGTCCTCACCTTACCAGTTCTATCCCTCCCTCACTCTGCCCTCCAGTTACACTGAACTTCTTTCCATTCCCAATTGTTCTCTGCAGGGACACGCCCCCAAAACATGGCGGCGAACAGACACTAGGATCAGGCTCTCCCACAAAATAATCGATTTATGGAGAAAAATATCCTTAACTTTGAGAGCTGACTCGAAGAGAACCGGATACCCTACGCAATACAGTCAACCCCGGGGGTGCTTTAAACTTAAAAATAAACCAATGTTCTCTGCTATCTTCCCTCCAAACTTCATACATAATATTCCAGCCACAAGAAAACTGTCTTGCACCTGGCTAACTCTTTTCATAGTCAGATTCTAGCCTGGATATCACTTCCTCCACAAAGTGTCCCTTGGGCTCAGATTCTGGGTTACATATCCCTCCCATGTTCACCCAAAGCACCCTGGGCTCCACATCTACAATATGTCACAAAGCATGACCATGTCTGTTGTCCCCTTTTGACACCAGGCTATAAGCTCCATGAGAAGAGGGGCTGCACCTATCGGTGTCACCGCTCTGTTCTCAACATCAAGTGAGTGTCTGGCACTTGTTAGTCAATGAAGTCCTGTTAAATGGATGGATGGGAGGGTGGATGGACAAATGTCATACAAACAAGTTGAAAGGGGGTTGAGGATTGCAGTAAGCCTTGAATGCTAGACCATTCTGAATTTTACCTTGAAAGTGTCTGATTATTAAGTAATTTTGAGTTCAAAGGTGACAAGGGAAGAGATGGATGAAACTGATATTCAAAAGAAAGAATAGATATAACTGGGGCCTCCCTGGTGGCCCAACAGGTTAAGTCTCAGCCTATGAAGCTATCTGCAGCCACTGCAGCACGAGTTCCATTCCCGACCAGGGAGCTTCCCACATGGCGCAGCAGACCTCTCCTGCCTTGCCTGCTGCTCCCCTCAGCAGTGTACTCAGTAGATCTGCCTGTTCTGCTCCCCACTCTGTCTCTGGTGCATCCTCTCACCACCCCACACCTCTGGCCTACACCCCACATCTTGTATGCATACATAAATAAATCTTTTTTAAAAATAGATACAACTGAAGGAAAGTTTAGAGAATGAAGTCAAAGACTTCATTTCACAACAACAACAAAAAGCTTTGAAAGAAGAGGCCTGAAATCAAATATTCAATCCAGGAATGCTTCTTAGAGAATTTGCTAATATTTGGAAAGTTTAAATATTCATCCCAAAGTTGGCCCTCAGAACCAAACACTGGCCATTGTCCCTCAGTGCCATGTCACAGACACTGACACATGCCTCTCCCAGTCACCCTCACATGAGGAAAAGGGGGAAAGTGAAGCTTGAGGACAGTTTGTAAATAACCCTTTCCACATGGGGTGAACCACATTTCCTTGATTGGGAACAGAGAATGATCAGGATTCACAGCTACGTCAAGGAGACAGACACTTTCAAACTTGACTCCACTGGAACCTCAGAGCCAACTCACAGGCAAGCGGCTCCTACATCCACGTAACCTGCAAGGCTGAACTGGCGCTTCTTACCAAGCTTACAAAAGAAGAATGGGGAAAAAACGAAAACGTTTCTGCTCTTCTATTAGTACGCGTGTGCTAAGTGCCACATAGTCAGAGGACAGACAAAAAGCCCGGCCAATCTGCAAATACTGAAAAGGTCACAACAGCCCGACCAGCTCCCATGAGTGGTCTTAGAATACATTGACCTGGATGATTCTTGACCTTTGCTCCATTTTCAGTGAAATGCTGTTTGGATTACAATATTAAACTAGGACTAACATGACCCACACTGTTAAGATTATTAAAAGAGTGGAAAATTGCACAACTGAACGTTTTTCTTAGTCTTTGGAGCCTGAGGGCCATAATTTGCAAGGTTCACTGTGTTGGCGTGGATGCTGGTTATTTACTAAGCGTTGACAGCATCTTCAGTTCTGTACAAGATGGAAAAGAAGCCCAAGTCCCTCCTAGGGGAGCGATACTATTAGTTAGGCAAGTAAGGAATCCAGCATAATATAGACAAGGTGTGGTTGTAAGTAATGACAGGGAACTTTTTAAACAAAAATATCAGAACTTACTGTTCAAGAGTGTTGTTCTGCAAATCCGTCACCTTGGGGCATGGTACACTTAGTTCAGAGATATGCCTATTGCTCAAACATTTTTGGAAGGCGTCTTCGGACAGCAAGATGCAGTGTGGTGTAGTGAAGGAAGCATAAACTCTGAACTCTGACCATTACTAGTTGCATGACCATAGGCAAGTTTCCTAACATATCAACTCCTTAGTTCTTTCTCTTGTAAAGTGGAGCTAGGACACCACACAATAGTTTTTGGAGGATCAATGAGTTAATGCTAAAAAGAATCAGTTTTAGAGAGCTGGCCCCAGAGGAGATCATTATTTGTGTCATTTAAGCTCAGTTTTTGTTCTGTAAGATAAAATCAGTCTTGTTAGATTAATTAGAATTTTTCTTAACTTTTTTGACCAGCATCGGAATTACATAGTTTCACTGCTCCAGCAGTCATACAAACCTGGTAAGAAAGCACTACACTCTGAGAGGTTTAAACAACAAAAATGCGTTGTCTCACAGTTCTGGAAGCTAGAAGTCTTAAATCAAGATACTGGCAGGCCACTCTCTCCCTTTCTGAAAGATTCTAGGGGAAGATCCTTCCTTGCCTTTCTCAATTCTCGTGGTCCCTAGCAAGACTTCATGTTCCCTGGCTGGTAGACCCAGCTTGAAATCTCTTTATTATCATAGGACATTCTCCCTCTGTGTCTGTTTCTCTCCTCAGAGGGAAACCAGTTAAATGAATCTTAACTCAAAGTGAACTCATCTTAACTAATTATGTCTACAAAGACCCTATTTCTACTTAAGTCACATTCGCGGTTTCAGTTGGATATGAATTTTGGGTGTTCACTATTTAATCCATAACAAGGCTGATATTATTATAGAACTTTGATTTTCAAAATGCTGGGAATTTCGTACAGCCAACATGGCAAAATCAGCTCTTCCAAAATAAACATAAGAACGTAAGAACTGAAGGATGTCTCCATGAAGTGTGAGTACATGAAAATAATAGATGCTTGAGATGTTCTGGGAAGAGAAACCCAGGTTAGATTAGCACAGGGCTAACGGGGATGGCACATTGAAGAAAGGTTATAGAATTCCCCTATAGAGAGGAGGAAAGATATTTCTCTCTAGAGAGGTAGGACGTGCACCACAGTTAGAGGGGATTTTCAGTCACTTGGTGTGATGATAACCTGTGGTCTAGACAAACTCTGAGCTTCAAAGGAGTGGGCTCTATCAGGCTGAACAGATATGATAACCCCATCTTAGGGTCTCCATGGCTATATAAGCAACTGAGCCATAAACAGAAGGTATAGATCTCAAAGAGGGAGAGTTTCAAATCTGGTCCTGGGTAGCTACAAGGATTTTAATTATTGCCCAGATCAGCACAAGGGTTCCTGGGCTTCTAATTCAAAAATCATGGAAGATCATGGAAGCCTTATCAACTCTTCTTCTCTTTAATGAAGAATTTTTTGATTCATGCTGACCAGTGTTATTTTTGAGTTGAAGTGTTTAAATCAGCCTCCCAAGCAGGCAAAGACCAATTGTTTCAGGTTGTAAATGGGAACCAAAAGAAGTGATTCACTCTCATAAAATTCCCTAATCCCTTTCTGTCACAGTGATCTTTGACACCAAGTTTACACTTGAAAAACTTACCTGAAGAGAGCTTAATCTGAGAAGCAAGAAGAACACTTGAAAACTTAAATGCTGGGCCTCCCTCGTGGCGCAGCAGTGTAGTGCTACGCTGTGGAGCTGTCGGCAGCACGAGATGTGAGTTCGACGCCCAGCCAGGGAGAATCCCGCATGGTGCTGCAGACCTCTCCTGCCTCGCCCGCTGCTCCCCTCAGCAGTGTATTTCCATCGATCTGCCTGTTCTGCTCCCCACTCTGTCTCTGGTGAACCCTCTC